>MU160630.1:16833-71501 GCA_015888305.1 Antheraea pernyi | reverse complement strand
TCGATATATTTTTGCAAACTCACACTAAGTACACTGATGTTTCAATGGTGGTAGAGCCACGCTGAAACTATTACTGGTTTCAGCGTGAATGGATCGGCTCGCCCGGGGTAGTACCACCCTCTCGCAGAAAACCGACGTGAAGTAACGGTGCTTGCATTGCTGCGTTTTCGGTTAGTGAGAGCGCCGGAAGCCCACCTCACCTCCCCTCTCCTCTCTCCTGTCTTTCCCCTAACCCTTCCCCACAGAGGGTGGCAACGCACTTGAAACTCCTCTGGTGTTGTTAGTGTCCATGGACGGTGGTGATCACTTAACATCAGGTGACCCACATGTTCGTTTGCCACCTATGACATGAAAAAAATGATCACCACCGTCTATAGACACTTGCAACATGAGGAGAGTCGCTTGTGCGTTGCTAGCCTATGTTGGGGCGGGGGTGAGGAAGGGAAGAAGGAAGAGGTAGGGGAGGGTAGGTGGGTCTCCGGCGCTCTCACTGACCGAACGAAACGCAACAATGCAGGCACTGTTACTTCACGTCGGTTTTCTATGAGAGGGTGGTAGTACCCCGGGCGAGTCGACCCATTCATGCTGAAACCAGTAATAGTTTCAACGTGGCTCTACCATCTACAAACGTTACGGTTACATCACGTGATTTTCTTTCACCGGAAGCGACGACTCGGAACAATTCGAACCTACGTGTCCAAAGATGCTATCAACTGAGCTACCATCGTTTCAAAGTCTGGTAGACATAACTTATCTTTATATATAAATTTATTCTGTACGTGTGTATGTCACTGAACTCCTCCTAAACAGCTGGACCGATTTTGATGAAATTTTGTGTGCGTGTTCCAGTGGATCCGAGAATGGTTTAGATTGGACAATTGGACTCGGTAGGTGGCGCTGCGGTTGAATTTAATTTCTTTTAATTATCAATGCAGGACAAGTTCCGCTCGGCCCGCTAGTGTATGTATAAATTTGTATCATGTTTTTTATGCAAATACCTTTAATGACAGTTATCCCTAATATGATTTATTGACATCATTTTTTTATAAGCTTTTCATCATTAACGAATTAATTAAGGGTATAATTATGTCATCTATACATATAACAAGAATGTAAATCTAGCGTATCTGTACTTTCTAGATTTTTGTAAAAAAATTGTTGCAGGTATCTAGGAATAAGTAATAAAATACATGTTAATCATTTTTGGGAATGTCTGTCTGTCTGTTTGTTTGAACACACATCACTGTTAAAGTACTACGTAGGTGAAAAAACATTACCAAGAATGTCATAAAGCATATCCTCAAGTACCATTTAGTGTTTGTTTCATTAAAATCAGTCTACTCTATTAAAAGTTATTGTAATTTTAATGACGACGCGAGTTAAGTACGAGATAAAAGTAAATAAGTAAATGGACTTCATACATTCACATGACTTTATTAGACATTATTTTTTACATAATCTTTGTTCCAAGTGGACGAAGTCACGGGCACAGTTAGTTAATCATAAAAACAAAATTCTCAGCGATTCGACGGTAGTTAATTTCTCAATACAAAACTAGTACGTTAAAACCATAAATTCGCTAATAAAACTGAATATTAATATATATTAGAATAGCTCGTAAAGTGCCTTTACAATATCACACACACATGCAAAGACAAACACAATATAGATACAGCGTAAAACTTCATCATATAAAGCGCTTCCCAAGACGATATTAATATTAAGATCAGGCCCGGGCAGAGCTTCAGAGGGTGCCAGTATTTTGTTGAAAAATGGGCTCTGGCTAGTACGCTTAAGGTTAATTATCCAGTGGTATCGTGAACGGGAGGGTGTCATGGTGTGGGTATACTTGTGGGGTATATGTAAAAACCACCCTCGCGATCGACTTATAGTCTGTATCAAGACGCGATAACTCCCCGTGCATAAGGAGGTAAATGTATATTGTAAAACTGTCATTTTTATACTATACTAGCGGACCCGCGCGACTTCGTCTGCGCCAAAACGGTTATTATCGGTTCCAATTTTATTTCCAAACCTAAAAAACCTAGATCCCGATTGTAGCGAAACTTATCGGGTCCAATTGTGACTCTAAACTATCTTATATATATTGGCAAGAAATGTCTTACTGGGTTGCTCCAGTGACCCTCACCTGCATGCTCTATTTACTATATAATATATATTTCTCTAAATAAAAAGTAGTCTAATATACCTTTTTAACAGTGAAAGAATTTTCAAAATGGGATCAGTAGTATAAGAGATTACTCCGAATATCCAAACTCACAAAGTACAACTTTAACATTTTAATATTGGAATTTCATAGTTATTAATTCTACCAGTGCCAAGTCAGCCATGGAAGAGTCACTTTATAGGTAGTATTATTTTTGTTTTACTTCTAAATTTTGTAGCGTTACAGGATCAATCAAGGTACATTCCGTTTTTTTTTTATTGACGAAGGGAAATTCTTTATGCATACCCACCCTCCCGGGGGAGAGAGTAGGTTATGTCCGACTCCCACGGACTAAAAACCCCCCGATGTACCTCTACTGCCTTGATAGGGCGACACGGGCTCAAGCTAGCTAGCAACCATGTCTACATTCAGTTACCAATAGATTTTTAAAACGATTCGATAGCGAAGGTACCAAACGCTGCGCGTTGTAAAAGACGTCCGCGACATATTTTTACCGACCCTCCCGATGAACTCTACGGCAGTGAACGATCAGCACCAGCCTGTCTCTCCAAACAGAGCGTGCTCACGCCCACGCCCGCGTAACCACAGATCCCGCCGCCGTGGTCTAGGGATAAATTTCGCTCCCGCACATCAGACTAGGCCCCCTCGGCAGCTGCTCAAGCCTAGGTCCGTTCCCTCGGCGTGAAGCCCTTGAGTACGCTGCGCGCGCGATACAGTGACATAAAATCTTACATCACTGCGACAACATTACACATATCACCTCCACACACGTGCACACATACACGCTTACACATGCAAGTGGAAGGGTTTTATTTTTTACCTTATAAAAGTGAAATAGTTTAGAATATTATCGGATACGAAATATGTATAAGGGTTGTTGAGGTATGTATGCTTGGTACACATATATGTTTCAACAACTCATATATGTATGAATAGTTAACTTAGCTTAGGTTAGCTCACATAGGTCCGGTCACATACGATGAAGTCTATAGAGATCTCATGCCGCCCCAACTATAGCGGACGACGTACACCGTGGGGTTTTAGTCCGTGCGAGTCGGACATAACCCACCCTCTCCCCCTGGTGTACCCATTAGGGATATACAACACATGTAAAGTTTGACTAAATAAATTATAATCTTGAAATTAATTCATCAACTGACTTAAAAATAATATGTTTAAACTAAGAGATTATTAAGGTGGAACTGTGAAAAAAGATCTCATTAATTAGTAAATGAGTTTAAATAGTTCATATGGCTTGAAAGTCTTCGTTTGGAAAACCTTTATTGAGGCGTGCTTTAGTATAGAGTAGCAGGAAACGATTTTAGACTTTATTCTAAACTTTATAAGTGCTATGACTATGGCCATAAATTGCAAAGTTTATAAACCAACTTGGGTTTTATGATGCTTATAAATGAGAATAACCTATTCAGTTACGAAGTATAGTTTTAAGGACCCATAATTCGATTGGGCGACAGCCTTTCTGAGGAAGATAGTGTTGCAATAAAGGAACTTTGTCCAAGGTTCACTTGACCTTCAGCGCAATTATGATAGGAATGTGTACTACTAGATTAATACTGAGATTTTTGGACAAAATTGACTACAAATAAGTGTGAATTGAACAAGCTGCAGACAATACCATTTGCTCACAAAAGGACTAAGAGCAAAAGTGGGGAGACAAGAATTTATTTCTCCAGTTATTCGAATACATCGATATATGTTACAACGATGGCACAAAACTATCAGAAGCTCTCTGATGATCTTGTAGATAAACAAAAGTAGAGAAGATTTGACGATCATCGAAGCACATATCCTAATGAATTAGCCTATTTACCTGCAGAACTATTTGGGGAATATGGTGATGAAGATATCGTATATATTGTCATATATATCTCGTAAGTAAAAGGGTAGTAAGTGGAAGGGTTTTATTTTTTCCTTATCAAACTGAAATAGTTTAGCATATTATCCAATACGAAATGTATATAAGAGTTGTTGAGGTATGTATGCTTGGTACACATATATGTTTCAACAACTCATATATGTATGAATAGTTAGCTTAGTTTAGATCAGATAGGTCGCGAATTGCATGTATCAGGCAACAGCCCAAGCCGAGGTGTGCCGTGCACCCTTGAGCTAATTGTCAAAATAAAATCGGCTGAGTGCCTTAAGCGCTCGCCTTAGTAGTCCGGTGAAGCTGTTAAGACCTTGCATGGTCTATAGCGTAGTCAGTTCGAAAAAAAAAATCGATAACGAAGAAAGACATTTATAGATTTTTTTGTAGTCATCTCCTTTCTTAAACTTTTATCAGCTATGGCGTTGTTACGTTGTTGTGCTATAATAAGAAAATTAGGTTCGAATCTTTGCGAAGGATCGGCTCATTCGGTGACAGGAAAAATTGCGACAAAAGCTTAGCATGATGGTAGGACCATCTCTAACCCTCGAGTTGCTAATCTTTTGTTAAGCACTTATAGATATGGTAGTGCCACTTAAGTCTGGCTATTCTATGTTTAGCGTGTTTACCATCTAAGACCATATTGTTAATTAACCTCAGGTGAGATTATGAATAATATGTAATATGGTAATACCTATAAAGTAATTGTAATGAGATATTTTAGATAGTAGTAAGAACGAATTATACTAACTGTAACAAACTGGTCGTCCCATGTTTTAGACTTAGGATGGTTTTGGTAATAGTGTTAGGTTTTCCAATTATGTCCCAAAGCACGTTACCGATTTGCCGCGCTAAAAGTTTAAGCACCACGTCTAATGGGTTTTAGTGTCAAAAGGCTATTATAGAGCGGATCAATATGAGAATTAAGGTGATCTCTGGAATTAACTCCACTCTGTGCTTCCACTAAAAACGAATGTAACGTATAATGTGTTCGAAATATATATATGTTAAAAAGATGTACCCGATCGAGTTTCTTGCCGGTTCTTCTGTATGACTGGGTTGTTCTCCGAAACGATGGTAGTTTTGGCGTTCATAAGCGCCTTATTAGGGCCTAAACTGAATAAAGCATTTTTGATTGATTTGATTGATTGAAACCTGCAAACAACGAGCTCCGCGAATATTTATTACTTAAAAGATAAATGTTTTTAATTACATCCTTATTTTTGCAGGCAGTTGACAACGCACCGCATTAAATTTTACCTCCAGCCGTTCGCCGCGAGTGGCGCTGCGGTGCTCTCACCTAACTCTGCAAATTTATAACGTAGTCCGTGTGTCGTCTTGTCTGTACATACGTATAAAGACATTAGTTATTCCTCTAGAATTAATTATATAGAAACACAATTATAATGGCATTATTAATGGAATACGTGTGGATTTAATTTTAATTACCAGAAAATTCTAGAGATTTCTTTCGAATAAAAATAGTTAGTGCAAAAACTCATTTCTATTAGATTACTTACGAAAATTTTTATTAGATACAACTTTTTTAAATTGTACATTGAAAGAGTTACCACGCCTAAACGGTTTATGCCATTGAAATGTAAATAAAAAAAAAAACTTATAATAAATTTATCCTCACTTAAAAGCGTGGTGACAAGTATTAAATATACTCTGAAAAATTTTCTATCTGCCAATAACATTTTCATGAAAGTCGGTTGAGCAGTTTCGAAGACTCATTTGGATAGATAACAGATACTTTATATACACATACTAGCGGGCCCGGCAGTCGCTATCCAACATTATAAAAAAAATCCTTGGCAAATTATATACCAAAACGTTCCTCATGAACTTTATACAACTTTATACAACTTTATAACCGTTTGAAAATCCGTTCAGTAGTTTTTAAGTTTATCGCGAACAGACAGACAGACAGACAGACAGACTTTGTTTTATACTATGTAATAATACTTAAACATACTCGCTTCGCTGTGCGTTAAGAAACTTTTAATAAAAAAAAGGTCAATGGAAAGCAACAAGTTAATTGTCAATAGTTCACAGTCCAATCCGGTACATTCAATACTTTAGATTTGATTTATACCACGTTTATGCCCATGTTTCAAAGTCAGAAAGTCCAGTAACGGTTTTTTAAGTAGTTTTTACAACAAAGTCCCAAAGCATATTACCGATTTGCCGGACTGTAAGTTTAAGCGCCAGGTTAAGCGCGTTTTGGTGACAAAAGGCTATTATAGAGTGGATCAATATGTGAGCGATAGCGATGTCTAGAATTTAGCCCTCTCTGTGTATCCACCAAAAACTATTCTAACGTTAATGTATTTTAAATATACGTTTGTTAAAAAGATAAACCCGATCCAGTTTCTTGCTTCTTATCGTCGACTGGGTTGTTTGTCCAAAACGGTGGTAGTTTTGACGTTCTCAAGCACCTTCTTAGTTCTTAGGGCCTAAATTGGGCAGTAGTTTTGAGTTATTTTTAAAATAACTGTATTTTCATTATATATACCTTTCTACCCATTGACTTTGGTATTAAGATAAATTGGTTTCGGTATAATATCACGGTGTTAGTTAATCTACATGCCACATTGAAATACCTTGCTGCAAATCCAACGTTCACCATTAGCTTATATAGAAGAAAAACTGCAATGTATCACTGTTATAATAGATTTAATCCTAATGTTCGTTTGATGGGTTCTAATTAGAGATTATATATGACCTTCAAAGGCAAATCCTTTGTCAATTGTCGAGTAGTCATACTTCGACATCGAGTCATTATTTATAAAAAAATGTTACAATTGTAACAATCGTCGCAATCATAAATCTGCTATATATAAGGAATACTTAAAATTCATATATCTGTAAGAATAATAGGTCTTTACCTATGAAATTGCCGTTATGCAGTACTGGCCATTTCAAATCAAAGTAATTTTTGTTTGGCTAAGAATTCTAATTTCAAGTTAATTTTATTTTAAAAACATGGAATTCTTTTTCGAAAAGTAGCCATTTGTTTATTGATTAGTGTTACATTTTCATCGCATTTCAATCTTTTCTGTCATCATGGATACGTTAAAAATTCGATTGCTCGATATGCTTTCATGTCGTAACTACTTAATCGATTGCTATATTATTGTGCATACACATTTTTAGGGGTACAAAAAGGACACAGGGTACTTTTCATCCGTGTACACAAGATGTGTATAGTGAATTTATGTGTGTCAAATGTGTATTCCATTTTTTAGAAGTTCTTTAAATCAATGTCTTGTTTCAGTCGCGTTAATACAAATTTGACTTAACCCTCGGCAGTCGTTTGCTGCGGATGAAAAGTACCCTGTGTCCTTTTTTGTACCCCTAAAATGTGTATACACAATTACATAGCGATCGGTGAAATAGTTACGGCGTGAAAGCGTATCGAACAAACAAACTGACATTCGTATTTATAGTATTGGTATTGTTTTACACTGGATTCAAACATACAAATAATTATCTAGTTTGTTATCTATATCTATATGTTGTATATTATCTTAATAATATGTGGGTGGTTGCATCCACGCCTATTTAAGTAATAACGCTTGCCAAATATACTCAGTGTGCTACTAGCTACGTGTTGTTTCACTTGTCCTTCGTTCGCATTCATAACACTATACATATAAATATGATTCACAAGGCTGTTGTTTGCTAAAACTGATCTCAAAAATTATTGAAGCAATGTAGAGTTAATGAGTTAATGGAGGCATATAGGACTTCTTATATGTTTTTCCATTGGCTTCGAGGATTAATGAAGACATAAGGGTCCCTAACTTCAAACTAATTCAAGACTTTTATCGGTTACCTAATATAACAATTACAATAAAAACTGCTTACAATAAATCCAGACGAAATATGCAGTTCCCGTGAAAAGCAAAACTATTTTCATGCAAATAATATCTCATCTTAAATGACATAGATACTAATATTTGTAAGAACAAAAAAAAACATTTTCCATGTCCCAATAACTATACGCAAGCCGTCGCTCTAACAAACACAACCGTGCTTGGCATCCAACGAAATTAAAACTAAATCGCGCGTCCCGATTTCAAACACCCCTCCACCCGGTCCAATAACGCTGAAGCAAAAACACCAATCAACCGAGCGTATTTAAATTTCGAACGCAACTATAAAATCCGGGCCAGGTATAATCAACCCTCGGTAAGAATTCTATTTTGCAAAAATATAGGAATAGTTATAGAGCCCGCGGTGGGGCCGACACCCCGCCTCGAAGGAGGGTGCGGGAGCAGGAAGTGGGGTTAAAGTAGCGGGGTGTTTCTGCGTCGGGCAGGGTGTCTCCTAAAAACGGTTAAGTAGCTACCCCCCTACCCTCTATAACTATTTTATGCGGTCCCCTTAGAAAGACAGCGGAGATGGGGCCGCGCGATACGCTGTAGGCGTTGTTAGGATGGGGAAGTGAAAATTTAATATGTCTAGTCGGTTAAAAATTCATGGCGGATTTATAATTAAATGCCTAATTAGGGTATTGCGTTGTTTTGCGTCTATGAAGCGTGTATGAATTTTAACTTTCCGAGTTTAATCTCAGCGGTTCTGTGGGGTTATTTTAACTCGAGCTCGATTATTAACATATGTAGTTATGTACGTTTATGTTCTATAATTCAATCTGATTTTTAATTTAATCATGTTTCCGATATTAAACTCCAAATAATTAGAATTTCTTCTTTCATAATGATTCGTCTATGTATATTGAAATAAGCGTAGACACAACAGTTCAGTACCTGTCCTGTTGTGTTTATCTATTTTTTTTTTTTTGTAAACTAATTTTTTTTAAATCTCATAACAAGCAAACGAACAGGTGAGTCACCTGATGTTAAGTGATCACCACCATCCTTAGGCACTAACAATACCAGGGAAGTCGCAAGTGCTTTACCAACCTGTGTTTGGAGGAAAGGGAGGGAGGGGGGAGAGGAAGGGAGGTAGGCTTCCGGCACTCTATCATTTACAATATATATAAGTAAGTATACATCATATAAGTTTACTAATTATTAACAAGCTTTAGTCTTAGTAATAAAGAAATGTTGGAAATATTTTTTTATTGTCGTGGCCATTGATGAGTCAAACCGTTTATATATAAGTCTTTGTTCTACATACTTCACACTTCTTATGTCTACAATATTTGTACAATATCAAGTAAAAAACAAAGAAATATCGATAAGAAATATCTGTACATTAACACGTGTAAAAGCTTATTACCGCTTATTATGGTTCAATTTAGATCACTGAATGAACACAACTATGTAGTTTTGTCTACATATTTATTTTTTAACAAATTTGAATATTAAAATAATAAAGGAGTGATTACGAATATGATGTTTAAAAAAAACTGTCTCTCGGATTGTCTGGATTTCATTAACAAACGGCTAAACTCATTTCTTTGAAATTGGACACTGGAATGTTATGTTATTTTCACACTGGTATAGTACAATAATTATTAATAGTACCTAAGTACGGAATTAAAAAAAAGGCAAACCATAATAATATAAGAAACATCTTTAAAATATTTAAAAAAATATATTTTTTCTTTTCAATCTATTTTATTCGATCTCAATTAGTTTAGATTACATTTTGTGAATGAGAGTTACCTATATGTCATTCTGAAATTAATACAGTATAAGAATAGTAAACAAAACTTGTAGAAATTGCAAAAAAAGCACTCTGATTTTAGTATGTAACCTCCACCAGTTTTGACAAAATGATGTAAACTGGAAGTACACGGCATTTATATTGTAAAAAAAGGAATTAAAGTTAATGATTATTCCATTAAAATAAATTTAATATACGGAAAGTGTATATCATTACATAATTAACAGTTAATTTAAACATCTTTAACTAACATAAAGCATACCTCGAATGTTAAAAAAAAAACGAGTAGGAAATTATTACTGAATAAAAAATATCATCGGCAAGGCTTGTTATTATTGTAAATATATGTTATTTTTTTTTATTTGTATTGATTAATATGTTCTTAAAATCTGCATTCCATACACACTCGTTTTTTATTATCCAACTCATCGAAAGTACCAAATGGCAAATAACTACTACATCACAGTACTTTTGCAATACAATCTGTTGTAACGTATGCTGTAACTTTTTTATGTATATCTTACCTTTGACTTACATTTTTTAAGGTGGTAGAGCCACGCTGTAGCTATTACCAGTTTCAGCATGAATGGACCGGCTCGCCCGGAGTAGTACCACCCTCTCACAGAACACTGACGTGAAGTAACAGCACGTGAAGTAACTTGCATTATTGCGTTTCATTCGGTCAGAAAGAGTGCCGGAGGCCCACCTCCTGTCCCCTTTCTCCTTTTCCTATCCCTTCCCCATATACAGGCTGGCAACGCACTTGCGACTCCCCTGGTGTTGCTAGTGTCTATGGACGGTGGTGATCACTTAATATCAGGTGACCCAACTGTTCGTTTGCTGCCTTTTGACATAAAAAAAAACCTTAAAAATCTGTATAATTATAGGTAATAGTGACACATACGTAGGAAGACATAATTTTTATTATGATATTCGAATACAGGAATAGTAAACAATAAGATAATGGAATTATTTTTGTATATCCCAAGTATTAATTAGTCACCAGCCGCTTACGATTCCGTACTTGTAGCTTAAAATATAATAAATAATAAATAGACTTCTAGCTTTATTTCGTGTGCGTTTTCGCGTAACTTCATATCGTATTTTGAGAAAGTAGCCGATATAAAAGTGGCACATGTAGTTCTTGCTGGTTGTCTCCAGATACCAAATTTCAGTGCAATCGGGCCAGAGGTTTATTCGTGATAAGATATAGTGGTGTATTAATTCAAGAAAACTACAGCCAAGAACATGTTTAATTACGCTCTTGTACGTAAGAACCTATTCAATAAAATCGTGAGAAATATATTTTTTTCTGAAGGGTATTCGTTTTATTTAATATCCAAAATAAATTCTTTTAAATATACACGAGAACTTGTTTTCCATTTTCAGTCTTCACCTTACTATAACCCACATTTCTTTCTCGTAACCCGTCTCATAATTGTCGTGACCTATAAAAGTAGTCTTCAATTCCCACTAACGATATGTGAATCGTTGTATTAATACAATTCACAATATCGTCTAAAACTTGAAATAAACAAGATTCCGCCCGTCTACTTTGATTCAGACAGGTCGGTTGAGAATTGTTGAAAAGAAAGGAAAAATTTCATATAAAGTTCCCAGGGGACGTGTTACCTGTTGCGGGACCTGTTTTTTTTCAAACCTGTCGCTGTCAAGTTAGGATTGTTATCGTCTTCAAAGGAGACTCGAATTAAGATTCATATTATGTCAACCGGTTTTGCTGTCATTTCTAAGGATTTGGTGCAGACGAAGTCGCACGGGTCAGCTAGTATACTATAAAAGGGTTCCTATTTTAATTGTTTTCTAAAAATAATTAGCTGATTTTATTAATTTTATAAAGCTACTTGTTATTTACCTAAAATAATCCTTAAATATTTATAGAAATTTTAATTAAAAAAATGTTAATTTTCATTTCTTTATACCCCAATGAACTTAGTTTAATGAGGTTTATTTTTCAGAGAATCTGTAATAGCATATAGAAAACAAAATGTGGCAAAGAGTATTAATATTGTAAAATAAAATATATAAGTTAAGCAACTATTGTATAAATGAAAAAATATTCTATTATATAGTGTTATCTATTATATCTTAATAAATTTAAAAAGACAAGAAAGTGCCTGTGTCTTCGTTCGTGTTTTTATGCAGAAAATACTGTCGATTCGTTATTTTATTTTATTCGTAATTTGAATTATTACTGTGTTTCATTTTTTTATAACCGATAACTTTATTTTTTAATGGCGTACAACTATACAAAAATTACATAGAGATATATCTTTGCCCTCACGACACGCTTTCTTAAGAAGTTATCGTTTTGTGCTCGTTATTTTATTAAATTATGAGAGAACTTTTATTTTTAGAAATTCATTTGAGAAACAATAAGACAATTATAATACTGTTCGTCTCATTTCATAATCACATATACTTTCTGGGTATAAAATTTAATCTTAGTGAAGCTTCTCAATATATACAGGTTAATTATTGATAAATTGCTTATAATCATTATCTACTACTATGAAATAATTTACAATTTTAAAATATCTTTGACCTATTCATTGTAGTTGTAAAGAGATCGCTATCTTTGTTTATGCCATTGATTTTTTTTTTCTCGAACTGACTACGCTATTGACCAAGCAAGGTCTTAACAACTTCACCGGACTATAATTATGCCATTGATCATTTCCCACAGAAGTGAGCCATAGAGTATCATTGTAATAAGTAACATAAATTGATAAGATAGACTACCCATATCACCATACAGTAAATATATTAGCATTAACTATAGGCTAGTATTATAGGCAGAGATAAATACACGCGATGCAAAATACAATTTATTTGCATCTGTATTGTAATAATAAATCGGATATTTTGGATTTTTTTAAACCCATAACAATTTAGTATATGACAAATAAATATAGGATAATTGCGTAAATATTTGTAGATTTGTTTCATTTCACTTTAATTTAATTAATTTATATAATTGAATTGAAGTGTCTGTTGTTTGTCCAAAATAATTTGTATAGCAAGTGAACGTATTTGAATGAGAATTTTACCGGTAGCCGATTTCCGTAATAGTATTTAGGTTATATGTAAGCGTGAGATATGAGACGCGGTAGAGCCACGCTACAGCTATAACTGGTTTCAGCATGAACGGGTCGGCTCGTCTGGGGTAGGACAACTCTTTCATGGAAAACCGACGTGAAGTAACAGTGCTTGCATTGTTGCGTTTCGTTCGGTCAGTGAGAGGGCCGAAGGTCCATCTTCCGCCCTCCCTGTTCCCTCTCCTCTCTTTCCCACCGACACAGGCTGGCAACGTACTTGCTACTCCTCTGGTGTTGCTGGTGTCTATGGACGGTGGTGATTACTTAATATTAGATGACACACCTGTCTGTTGCCTTTCTATGATATAAAAACAAAAATGTAAGTGTTTCCATAAGTTAGAATTATACTAGAATAAATAAATAAGTAAAAATAATTTAAATTCGGTATAGGAGTTATAGGGCTTTAGTAATAATGACAATATTACGATAAGAAAAAATAAAAAAGGTATGGAAATAATCTAAATACAATATGGCATTACCATAATAAACAAAATCACATACAAGAAAAAACTTCATGGTATCAGAGAAATTATATAGAAGCAACGGTTTCTAATCGAACCAATTTTTACGAGATTAGAGAGAATATTACGGTTTGAAATCAAATTTGTAATTATTTTACAGTGAACCGAATGTTGTAAGCTTCGGCACCGCTGCTTATATTCATGTAAAAAGCCAACGTCTAAGGCGCACCGAGCAGATGGGTGGAGGTGGAGGGAGAGCGGGCGCCGCAGCCACGCGCTCGCGTACACACCTGCCTCCGTCTATGTGTGCCTTCCTACAAATGTGAGTTTATATTTTCATTTCAATAGTTTTTGCATCGCATCGGTGAGAGTGGAACGGATCTGTGTGCGTTAATGCCGTATAGATTTGTCGTGTGCGGTGACTTGGCAAGTTCTTTAAGATAAAATATCTATTTTTTTTCTTTGGTATATGGTGTGTTTTGAGAATGTATAAATAGTATTAATTTGTAATTTAGTACAATGTGTATGGACTGTTTGATAGATATTTATACCTGAATAAGAATAGAAAAATGTAAATTTTCGAGATAAGTGTGACATTGCCTAGTTTTTTCTAGCTAAAGTGTTCATGATTTATATCATCGGTTTAATGTCATCGGTGATTATCTGATAATGTTGTCAAATACTTTAATAAACTTATTTCGTAATTCAACTTTATCTTCATACTAGTCGGTACCTGCGACATATTATGTTAACAAAATATTTTATGTACAGAGAAAAAACATAAGCACGTGTCAGCACACAGCTTGTTTCACGTTTTTGTGATAAGAAATCATACATCGTTCAACGCGTAGTGCCTATAAAAATAGTAGTTTCTTAAAACAGAATAACCTTATATTAAGTAAAGCAATCGTGATAATTCCTTTTTGAGCTAAGGATCATGAAGTAAAATTTAAAAAATGGTCGAAATCTATTTCGTATATTTTGTGATGCGAGCACAGCAGAAAACCTTTAGTATTTTCTATATAATATTTTTTTATATAAATAAATGCTAAGGATCATGAAGTAAAATTTAAAAAATGGTCGAAATCTATTTCGTATATTTTGTGATGCGAGCACAGCAGAAAACCTTTAGTATTTTCTATATAATATTTTTTTATATAAATAAATACGAGCATATTAGAAATAAGAAAAAAAGTGTGTGTGTACTTATGGACACGCGTTAGAAGCTATACTTCTTTTGCGTAACAAGATAAAAATCTTTTCAAAAATTTTACCTTTCGCCTTATTCTACGTTTGTAGAAAAAACGACACTAACAATAGAAAAAAGGTATTTAATACATTGAATGTTTTAATACAAAGAAATACAAACAACAAATAAAAAGAAACAAAATGTTGATTATAGCTAACTTCAGGGTGTCGGTTTTACATGACGGTGTGCGCACGCATCGTAATAACTTCAGGGTGTTGGTTTTTCGTGACGGTGTGCGCGCGCATGGTAAAAATTTACTCTCATCATTTTTCCCTAACGCGCCAAAAGAAGTATAACTTCAAAAATATATATTTAGGAGCCGCATTTTTTGAGTCAAATTCCAAAACTTTTATGAAATTTCAAATTCATGAAAATATTTCAATTATGCACACTGAATTGATAGCAATTGCAAATGCCTTATCATTTGCACAATTAACTGAGTCCATTAAGATTGTCATTTTATCCGACTCAAAAAGTGCTCTTCAACACGTAGCTCGATGTACCTCGACTTTTCGAGGAATACCGATAGCCTACACTATTTTGAAGCAATTACTAGATCTCAAAGCAAAGAACAAAGTAATTGTTTTACAATGGATCCCTTCTCATATAGGTATAACTGGGAATGAAAGAGCTGATCTTTTAGCTAGAGAAGGATCCTCCGAAGGTGCTCCTATTAATATTTTACCAACTTACTTGGATGTATGCTCAGTATTTAAAAATAGCTGTTACTGAAGAAAACTCCATGAGCATCTCAAAATACTGAGGCCATAACCTTATCGACACTCATTTGCGAATTAGCCGCTTTGGATGCTTCTCATCGACTGCAGTCCACTCAGCTGACGATTGCTTTGACTCCGGAGTGTAGTAATAGATCTATGTTTCCTCCATTGGCACATACCGACACAAAATACGGTTTAATTCGGCGAAATATATCCAAATAACGCTCGGAATCAATGGCACGTCATCGTATTTGATCCACCGTGAGCAAACGCGGCACCCACTTTGACAACAGCTTATTTTTTTTTTTTTTATTCTGGAAAAGGGGCTATGCAGGTCTTTAATCCTGTATCACTGCGACCAGTGTTAATCTATTGTGATCGCCTCATATTACTAAAGCTCTCAGCCTAGTCCTATAGTATTTAAAAACTGCAGGACTTTTTTGGCTGAGAGCATCTGTACCTCATCCGGAGGCAATACATGCTTTCCCAGAATCCGGTTTCGAGTAGGCTTCAGTGGATCACACTCACACAAGAGGTGTTTGGGGGTCTCATCCGCACTATCACTTCAGGCTAATAGCTGCTCTGACCAAAACCTTCATAAAAAACTTCGGCTTGTGCACAACAAATAAAACCTACGTCGACTAATGCGATATCAGAACATTCTAACCACTGAGCCATCATTTTTCAATTCAATTCGTTCTACTATGCTGTTATTTTCAAAGATAAATCTATACAGAAGCAACGGTATCTAATCGAACCAATTTTTACGAGAGTTATATTACGGTTTGAAGTGAAATTTGTAATTATTTTACAGTGAACCGAAGGTTGTAAGCTTAGGCACCGCTGCTTATATTCATGTAAAAAGCCAACGTCTAAGGCGCACCGAGCAGATGGGTGGAGGTGGAGGGAGAGCGGGCGCCGCAGCCACGCGCTCGCGTACACACCTGCCTCCGTCTATGTGTGCCTTCCTACAAATGTGAGTTTATATTTTCATTTCAATAGTTTTTGCATCACATCGGTGAGAGTGGAACGGATCTGTGTGCGTTAATGCCGTATTGATTTGTCGTGTGCGGTGACTTGGCAAGTTCTTTAAGATAAAATATCTATTTTTTTTTCTTTTGTATATGGTGTGTGGTTAGAATTTATGAATAGTTTTAATTTTTAATTTAGTACAATGTGTATGGACTGTTTGATAGATATTTATATCTGAATAGGAATAGAAAAATGTAAATTTTCGAGATAAGTGTGACATTGCCTAGTTTTTTCTAGCTAAAGTGTTCATGATTTATATCATCGGTTTAATGTCATCGGTGATTATCTGATAATGTTGTCAAATACTTTAATAAACTTATTTCGTAATTCAACTTTATCTTCATACTAGTCGGTACCTGCGACTTATTATGATAACAAAATATTTTATGTACAGAGAAAAAACATAAGCACGTGTCAGCACACAGCTTGTTTCACGTTTTTGTGATAAGAAATTATACATCATAAAAATAGTAGTTTCTTAAAACTGAATAACCTTATATTAAGTAAAGCAATCGTGATAATTCCTTTTGGAGGTAAGGATCATGAAGTAAAATTAAAAAAATGGTCGAAATCTATTTCGCTTGTGATGCGAGCACAGCAGAAAACCTTTAGTATTTTCTATATAATATTTTTTATATAAATAAATATATTAGAAATAAGAAAAACATTTTTTATGTAACGTATATATCTATCACAAGTCACATGAGATATCTTACAGGAATTGAGAATTTATAAGTCCCGTCTCTTGAGTATACGATTCAACCATATGAAGTACCTACTTGATCTAAATATCTAAGTAACTTTCAAGACTTTGGGGTGTAAGGGGTGTCGAATAACATCTAAGACTTGAGACATCCAAGCCAACCTCACCTGGTGCACCCTGCTGAATAACGAACGAGGCAATGGCGAAAGCGGAGGATGTAAGGTTTTACAGCCCGACTGGGTCACAACCACCATGTATATGGCGAAAAAGCCCGTCATAGTGATTCGCTTCTGCGAGTCGCGTTTCGGGATCAGCCTGTGCATATCCAGTTTTTCACAGGCCGGCATGACAGCGGTGACCGGCGATGGATAGTGTATCATTCGGTGGTCGCCATTGTATTTTGAATTGTACTATGTTTACCATCAGGCTCAGTGCAGTCATTATGCCGTGCTACAATAAAAAAAAAGACTAGAAGTTTATCCTATATTAATTGTTACACTCTTATTAATTCGAATCTTTTGTAATTTGTATATGTATAAAAATAAATACTTCTCTGCATTTGATACACTTGATTCAATTAATATTTAGTGAAAATCGCCTCTCCTTATAATTACATAAACGTGTTCATCGATTTTAAGCGTGTTTGATATTGTCGAAATGACAATTTTATTTACATACTAGCTGTGCCCGCGACATCGTCCGTGTGGAAGCTTATGTAAAAAACAGGGATTAATAAAGTCACATCAATGTATTAAGTCCATTTACTTGTCTACTTTTCTCTCGTACTTATGCCGCGTCGTTATTAAAACTACAATAACTTTTTATAGCGTGGACCGATTTTAATGAAACAAACACTATCTTACTCCCGAGGATATGCTTTACGTTTATTGTGAACCCAATACTTTAGCAGTGATGCGTGTTTATACAAACAGACATACATTTCTAAAAATCATTGAAATGTATTCTATTACTTATTCCTAGATACATGCAACAATTTTTTTCAGAATAATCGAAAAAGTACAGACTCGTTAGATTTACATTCTTATTATATGTAGCTATAGATTACAATTAACTAATATTAGAGTCTTAGAATGAACATGTTAGAATTAATATAATTTATTTATTATTATAATATTGGCAACCGATGATTATTAACGTTGTCGAATAAGAAATAATATTACAAGTGTCCTGCGATAGTTTCAGTGTTCTAACGAGATGGTGGATCCCTTGTTAGTACTTTCCAGGGAGTTTTTGTGGCATCTCAGAATTCATGCCCCGTAGTATACTACGAATCATGAATTCTACAACACTTATGCACAGTAACGGAGCATTATTATATAAAACACCACCAACGTTACAAAATATAAAGTCAAATAATAGAAGATGAAATGATATGAATAAAATATAAAATCAACAACATCACAGACTAAGATGCCACCAAAAACTCTTTAATATTATTTATCGTCTATACTATAATAAGAATGTAAATGACGTGTCTGTACTTTTTACATCTTTGTGAATAAAATTATTGCAGGTGTCTTGCAATAAGTAATAAAATACTTACTGTCTGTTTGTATGAATACGCATCACTGCTAAAGCACTGCGCTCACGAAAACTATAAAACATATCCTCGAGTAACATCTAGTCTTGGTTTCATTAAAATCGGTTCACTCTATCAAAAGTTATTGTAATTTTAATGACGACGCGACTTAAGTACGCGAGAAAAGTAGATAAGCAAATGGACTTGATACATTCAGATGATTTTATTAGTCACTGTTTTTTTTACATTAAGTTCTACGCGGCAAGTCATTTAACACTAAAATTGGTATCAAAAAAATATTATAAAAATAGTGAACCAAATGTTGAGAGCTTCTGCCAGCGCACCGTCAGAGTTTGAAAAAGCAAGCATCTAAGGAGGCGAGCGCGCGCGGGGGGCTCTTATATGTTAAGATGGCTTCCGAGCGCGAATATCGACGCGCCCCCCACAACCCCGCGCCCCCGCCCGCTAACTCCCACACCCGCACAACTTACGCGGCGGAATTCCGCTGCCACTGATTTCTGTACTGTCTCTAACATTATAAATAAGTTATACCTACGTGATGGATTTGAATGTCTATTCGTTTATTGTTGTATTGATGTATATTTGAATAGAGAAGTGGTTGTCATGTCAACATAGTTGTTTAGTCAGTTTATGATTATGTCTCAATAATAATGTATAAAATACAAGATTATTTCTAAATATAACATTTATCAACATGTATTTCTTAAACCTGTAAGTGGTATTACCGTATTATAATTGAGTTAAAACGAGAGAAAATATATTAATTTCGTTTTACAGTAGAATTATTTAAAATGTAGAAAAAAATTAAAACTTCTTTAGCCGCGACTAGGATGTAACTGGACGATAATGCAACGGAAGTCCGTTACGGCAATATGACGTCACGTTTCTGTACCACCCGGTTTTTGAATATTTTTGATTTTTTCAATAAATAGTTTATAAACAAATCAATAAAATAAAATTAATAATTAAAGTAATAATAAAAACTATTAAATTGAATACTAATAATAATCATACAATAGAATTAATTATGTATATATGGGCGCGCGACCGTGCCGCCATCTGGTTTCAATGTAAGTAACTGAGGTGCCATCTATCAGTTAATTTGGAACTTAAATAACTATGCATATTATTAAAAAATAATTACTTATTTGCAAGACTATTTTGACCAATATAGTGTTAACCCAGAACCAATGAAATCCTTTACTTACCTTAAAATTACCTATGAATATCTTAGATCTTATCACAGATGTAAGTTTACGTACATATAACAAGAAAAAAGGTTTTTGGCGGGATCTCGGTCTGTCATGTAGTGTATTTTATTTTTTATTCATAATCTTGTGTTACTTGACTCTATATTGTGTAAAATTGGTGGTGTTTTATGTAATATAGTTTGTTTATTGTGCATAAGTGAAGTGAATGGAAAATAATACCACGGACCATGAATTCTGAGATGCTACTAAAACTCCCTGGAAAGTTCTAACAAGAGAGTCACCATTGTTGGAATATTGAAATTATTCACACGACACTTATTGTGTAAAATATGTTGTAATCGCTATTGAAACAAAACGTTGACTGGCAAGTGCTCCTGCGGAGCCAAAACAAGAAAAAGAAGAAGAAGACGCAGACGACGTTGCGGGTATTTGCTTGTTAATAATAATTTTAGTTTTATATGATTTTGTTTTTTTTTCTGAAACAATTTTATTCGAAAAGAAGTAATATGGTCTTTTAATCATGTAATTCTTAAAATATATGTCAAACATGTATATAAATATAAAAATTAAAAAAAAATTTTTCGCAATATTAATATTAATCTAAAAACAAGTTCTGATAAACGATACAGTAATTATTATATTCAAATTAATATTAAATTGTATCTAAAATTCTAAATAATAAAGAATACGTTCAGAGAATAAGTTTAGATCGAGAAGGTAGGTATATTTTATTTAATTATATCAGCTACCCTCTTATACATTATGCTAAGGTTTAAACGTGGTACATACTTGCGGATACTATTCAGGTTCCTAGTAGTACAAGATTATGACGCGTAAGTAAATATACCTAAGCATTACTACAGGCTGAAGTTCTAGCCTGCGAGCATTCCACCGGTCAAATCACTCGATTATTAGCTATACTATATTATAAAGAGCTAAAGTTTTTTTTTATGTCATTGGTGGCAAACGAACATGTGGGTCACCTGATGTTAAGTGATCACCACCGTCCATGGACACTAACAACACCAGAGGAGTTGCAAGTGCGTTGCCACCCTTTGGGGGGAAGGGTTAGGGGAGGGAGAGGGATAGGAGAGAGGAGAGGGGAGGGGAGGTGGGCCTCCGGCGCTCTCACTGGCCGAACGAAACGCAACAATGCAAGCACGTGGGTTTTCTATGAGAGGGTGGTACTACCCCGGACGAGCTGACCCATTCATGCTGAAACCAGTAATAGTTTCAGCGTGGCTCTACCACCGTCAAAGTTTGTGAAGTTGTAGGGGGTAATCTCAAGAACTACTGGTCTGATTTAAAAATTTCTTGCAGTGCTATATAGCTCATTTATCGAGGAAGGTTATATAGGCTATATATCATCTCGCTAATACAAATAGGAGCGGAGTATCGATGAAGAATGTTTCAAAATCGGGGATTTTCTCTCTTGAGAGCTTCCGCTGCGTGTTAGTCGGACGCAGTCGCGAGCAGAGGCTAGTGATTAAATATTGTAATAATGTCAGAGACTTATAACTCGTAAGATGATTTATAAATAAATTTAAGAGTAAATCACAGTAATTCCAGAGTCTCTTGAATGCTTTGCGATTGACAACAATACGTATTGTAAGTTTGTCAATGGATTTGATTTCGGCCTAAAGAGTCGAAGAGAGATAAGCGAAGGTATTGATATGACATAGTTAAAGATATAATAGTTTTTTGTAAGACTCCTCAATCAAAGAAATTGATTGTGGGCAACCTTGCAATAATTTTGGCCCAATTTACAAGTCGCGAACCCTATTATCTGCAGCTAACTAAATCGGGAAATTTAGAATCGTAATGTAAAGATAATAGTTTCATTTGGTACAATCTAAATAGCGTTGTATAGAGCTGGTACTACTCGCGTTCGCAGGAAGTGGACCTCTCACTCTCCTACACGTCCGGGTGCTGCGAAAGACGAACAAATTTTTGGCTGCTGCACTGTTCCACATAAATGAAACTTTGCAACGACAAATAGAGCAATCAATAAATCGACGATAATTCAGTATAGATACTCTATCTAGCCCATACAACTAAATTAAAATAAGCGTAATGTTTTCAAGAGCAAAGGGAACCGCATAGATATAATAGAAGGTTTATGTTTTTTCCTTCCTTACTTTCCACTCTTCGAAACAGCTCTTTTCTTTACAAACGTTGAAAGACTTTTGCACTGCGTGAGCAAACGTATTTCTAGAATTTCATTCGGTTGCTTCAACTCTCAACAAGTGTTAGGTATGCGGTTGCCTTCAATGCAGACGTTTATCAATCCCGTCGGTCTTCTGTCAAGGCCTTTTTGAGAGAGGACCACGTTTAGTAATTTCTTTAATGTAAAGTAGCTTACGTTATTTTACGCCAGATTTAAGTAAGAAAGCGTGTTATTCCCAAGACAATACACAATATCATCTACTATCGTAATATTACCAGAACTGAATGGATCTTTGTAATCCCCTATAATA
Organism: Antheraea pernyi; assembly: GCA_015888305.1. NCBI lineage: Eukaryota > Metazoa > Arthropoda > Insecta > Lepidoptera > Saturniidae > Antheraea > Antheraea pernyi. Next base: position 49,256 of record MU160630.1, on the reverse strand, counting down.
TTTTCCGCTATCGCTATAGCTTTGTCAAACAATATGGCGTCTATATTTGCCAAACTTTTACTATACGTTATCGTTTTCAAGGATGGTTCCTTTTCTAATTTATTCTTCTTTTGTGGCGTCATCCAAGCTGCTCGTGCACTCTTCTTCATACTTATTCTCTTATCGAATTCAGCGGACTTCAATTCAATTGTCATTCGGTTGATAAGTTCACTTTTCTCCTTCAAGTAAGGTATGTGTCTCTTTCTTCCAGCCATGATTTCATCCCACGTCATGGGAAATTTCTCTAAACTGTTGAGGATTGTCTCCGCACCTATATCAGTTATCACATTATCCGCTAAATTTAAATAGCTCAGTTTTTTATTAGACCTTAAAGCTTCACCCAAATCTCTAGCACCTTCATCCGTTATTCTATTTGAAGATAAATTTAATATATATAGTGTTTTGGATGCCGGTAGAGGATATACTAGTTTCGAAGCAATGGTTTTAATAACGGCATCATCCAATTTACATCTAGCTAACGAAAGTTGTCGTAAATTACTTTCACCTTCAAGTATTATGTGATAATTTGCTTCAGTTATGAATGTGTTATCTAAGCAGATGTCAGTTATGTTAGAAAAGAGAATGGTTTTATATAGTTCGTATAAGATTGAGGCACTGCAACCGCGGTTAATAGTAATTCCTGTCAAATTGGGGTGAAATTTGATGATCATACCCAAGACCTTCATCACGACTCTAGGTATTTGGAAGTTATTGTCGAATTTTAAATGCACAAGGTTGTCGTAATAATCATAAATTGCGTAAATCTTCACAACTTTGTTTATAGAATTCCATGCTTGTAATTCAAAATGGCTCATATCTTCTTTTGTGTCTGTCTCTAAATCTGTTTTAGAGGATTTCGTCTTGCTTTTTTTCTTAATCTTTGATCGTTCTCCTACAACAACAGCACTTACGTATTCACCTGAAATTAGATTGTCTTATTTATACTTGTGTCTATTTATTCTGTTACTAAAATTGTGCGAAAATGAATTAAAGCAGCAAACTCGTTATTAATTAAAAAAATATATAATTCCTTTTTTTTTCCAAACCACTTTAATGTTATTTTTTGTGAATTACTTTCGGCCGAATGGTATTTCATTAGTTCGTAAGCACCATATATAGGCTGTTACCGAGGGCCGATTCAATATTTATTTTTAGGCACAGGGACTAGATAAGGCAGGAGAATACCTTATATAAGTTATAAGAGATGGCGATTAAGTTAAAAATAAATACATCACATGAGAATTTAAAAAGGCGTTTATTGATGATGTAACAACACTAGTAATATGTACATTTATTATTTTTGCGTACTTTTCTATATTTTATTTACTTTATAACAAAGAGTTGCTAATAATATTTCCTGTGTTATTTAAGTTCTGAATTAGCTGACACACACACTACAGATAATGAAGCTTTGATGTAATATGTTACTTACATTGAAATCAGATGACAGCACGGTCGCGCGCCGGTATATACATAATTAATTCTGTTGTATGATTTTATTATTATTCGATTTAATATTTTTACTTCTATTTATTAAAAATTTTTGATTTTCAATTTTTTTGATTGATTTCTTTATAAACTACTTATTGACAGAATCAAAAGTATTTAAAAACCGGATGGTACAGAAACGTGACGCCATATTGCCGTAACGGACTTCCGTTGCATTGTCGTCCAGTTACCTTCTAGTCGCGTCTAAAGAAGATTTACTTCAAAAATACTTGTAAATCGTAACAGTAACTCAAAATCATCAAAAAAATCTAACCAGATCTACGTACGCCACATTGTGCCACGCCGGTGTGCGTTTAGGTATTTTTTATGGAATTTATATAGTCGATCTCTTAGAGACTAAACTTCTTCATTTATTTTAACCATCTCTTAAGTGAGTAGAAAGGGCTGAATAATAAGTTTTTTCTTTATTCGAACTGATTACCCTATTGATCTAGCAAGGTCTTAACAACTTCACCGGACAACTAGCTCAAGGGTGCACGGCACATCTCGACTTGGGCTGTTGCCTGACTCATGCAAATTACGACAGCTAAGCTACATATTCATACGTATATGAGTTATTTAAACATAATATTACACGCTTACACATGCAGGTGGAAGGGTTTTTTTTTTTCCCCTTATCAAACTGAAATAGTTTAGAATATTATCCGATACGAAATATATATAAGGGTTGTTGAGGTATGTATGCTTGGTACACATATATGTTTCAACAACTCATATATGTATGAATAGTTAGCTTAGCTTAGGTTAGCTTACATAGGTCGCGTATTGCATGTATCAGGCAACAGCCAAAGCCGAGGTGTGTCGCGCACCCTTGAGCTAGTTGTCAAAATAAAATCGGTTGAGTGCCTTAAGCGCTCGCCTTAGTAGTCCGATGAAGCTGTTAAGACCTTGCTTGGTCAATAGCGTAGTCAGTTCGAAAAAAAAAAAACAAAGAAACATAATATATGTGTACCAAGCATACATACCTCAACAACTCTTATATGTATTTTGTATCTGATAATTTTTTCTAATCTATTTCAGTTTTATAATGGAAAAAAATAAAACAAAACCCTTTCATGTGTAAGCATGTGTGTGTGCACGTGTGTGGAGGTGATATGTGTAATGTTGTCGCAGTGATGTAAGATTTTGTGTCACTGTATCGCTCGAGCAGCGTAGTCAAGGGCTCCACGCCGAGGGAACGGATTTGAGGCTTGAGCCGCTGCCGAGGGGGGCCTAGTCTGGTATATAAGTTATAATATAAATGAATTGTATGAGGAATATAAAGGTGCGAATATTAAATTGGCAGTTGATGATGAAGAATCAAATATGGAAGTAGATGATGAAAGTGGGTTTAGGGCAAGAAGTATTACAGTTATAGGGACTATAATATTTACCTTGTATAATTTTTGTTATAAGTATTTCAGCGTTTGCTTGCACTTGGCCGCAAGCCCACGGTAAATACCGATCGGAATCTTCAGGAGTCGGACGCTTTATCCTTTCTTCCTCGGAGTGTGCTTCTTTATCCATATTCAGTATACACAAAACGTGTTGACAAACACAAATACATCATCAACCCTTTGATTGACATTTAGAACGATTCGACATAAAGAAGAAAACAAAGAAAAAAAGGTCATTCATGAAAAGGTTTGCATCTGCGTTATGTTTTACTAATATTGCATACTCTCCTTCTTCTTCCTAGCGATTTCCCGTCCTGGTACCAGAGTCCGCTTTTTTCTAAACTTCCTCCACTTTGCCCGATCTTCGACATCCTTCTGTGTGAGGTTATTTTCCCTTAAGTCCGCCTTTAGTCCGGTGAAGCTGTTAAGACCTTGCTATGTCAATAGAGTAGTCAATTTGAAAAAAAAAATCCGCCTTTACCACGTCCAACCAGCGTTTTTTGGGCCTAACACGAGACCTTGGGCCTTGTACAGTGATGTTTTCCTAATATTGCATACTAGCTTTTGTTATCAGCTTCGATCGTAATAATGTAGATTTAATATATCTCTTCGGAACAATATTTTTGAAGTGAGCACTTTTATAGGTGCGTTGAGTGTTTGTTAACAGGAGATACATTTATAATTTCGCGTCATGACATGCTAGTAAACGTGACCGATCATATTGCGTTATAGCAGCCTGCTTACATTTAATGTTGGTATTTTGTATTAAGATTCTGCAGCGCATCATATGTTTGAAGAATATAATAAACTAATATTATATAATATAATAATATATAATAAACTGTATAAAAAGTATATAATTATTATTCGGAGTGTCAATAGATGTGAAAGAGAGATTAATAATAATAATGTCCATTTACAGATTATGACATTTCAATTATTAAGATTATAATTAATCAAAAAATCAAAAGAGAACACTGTTATTCCATTATTTAGAGTTTTCACTTCTACCGGCAGTCCTTATAACTGCATCGACTTTTTTTTCTAGATATATTTAGCTTATGTCTTTTCTAATTACCTGTATGGAAAATATCATATTATAATTTTTTCAGTAGTTAAGACGTTAAAGGTGTGACAAACAAACTCATTATCGCATTTATAATATTAAGAATGGATAAGGACTGTATCTTATTTACAAAGTTTACATGAACGCCAACAAAGCAGAAAAGCTAGTGTCCTATAAAGCTGAAGGTATCCCGAGGGATACATGGATCAGAAGCTTTCGTTTGTTTTTTCAGTCGTGCTTGAAAAACATACACCTTTGACGTAGGTATATGTGTGAATATAAAACTTTATCCGTATACTAGCCGTGCCCGCGACTTCGTCCGCGTGGAACCTGATATACTACTGTGAGTAAGTTAAGTTCATTTACTTATTTACTTCTCTCTCGTACTTAAGTCGCGTCGTTGGGGTTTTTGGCGGGATCTTATTCTGTCATGTAGTGGATTTTATTTTTTATTCATAATCTTGTGTTACTTGACTCTATATTGTGTAAAATTGGTGGTGTTTTATGTAATATAGTTTGTTTATTGTGCATAAGTGAAGTGAATAGAAAATAATACCACGGACCATGAATTCTGAGATGCCACAAAAACTCCATGGAAAGTTCTAACAAGGGAGCCACCGTCTTGTTAGAATATTGAATTAATTACTCGACAATGGAAATTAACAAACTCTCTGGAACATAAAACAAAACATTGACACTGGCAAATGCTTCTGCGGAGCCAAAACAAGAAGAAGAAGAAGAAGAAAAAGTCGCGTCGTCATTAAAATTACAATAACTTTTGATAGAGTGAACTGATTTTAATGAAACCAAGACTAAATGTTATTCACGGATATGCTTTATGATTATATGAGGTTTATCGTGAACGCAGTACTTTATCAGGGATGAGTGTTCATACAAACAAACAGACAGACATTTCTAAAAATGATTGAAATGTATTTTACTACTTGTTGCTAGACACCTGCAACAATTTTTCTCACGAAAATTGAAATAGTACAGACACGTTCGATTTATATTCTTATTATATATATACTAGCTGATCCCCGCGGCTGCGCACGCGCTTTTAAAAAAAATGTACCAAAATCGCTAATCGTTAATAATTATCTGGACCAGAAATATTCTTGCAGTCTTGTGGTTAAGTGAAATTTGAACATTATTGAGTACTTGGTTACAATACCAATATTTATACACGTTCTCTAGTATCGGTATCAAAATCGCTAATTATTATCTAATAGGTAATTGCAAGATTTACAAGACTTCCAAGACCAAGACTAAGAGCACATAGGGGCCTGTGTACATGTAATATTGATATTTTGCAGCTCATCATACGATTGATTTATTAATAGATTTTATAAAAATGTATATAATTATTGCTCCGAGTGTGAATAGATATGGAAACCACATTAATGTTAATAATTTCAATAAACAAATTCTGAAATTTAAAGATTTTGTAGGTGTACAATTATCATTCACACTATAATTAATATGAAAATGCAGTAGAGAACATATTTCATTGTTTTGAGTTTTCACTTCTGTCGTCAGTCCTTATTACGGCCTCGACTTTTTTTTAAGTGTATTTCATAGGTCCATGTTTCCAATGTATGAACTGAAACGTTTTTTTTTCATTTTGGCACTGCAAAATGACTGCACTGTACCTGATGGTGAGCATAGTACAATCCAAAAACAATGGCGACTATCGAGAGATGCGTTATCCCTCGCCGGTCATGCCGTCCTGCGTGAGCGAATAACTTCCGTCCGTGTCCAGAGGTGACGGTCTAGTCGTTTTGGAGATTACCCAGGACAAACAAACAAACATACAAAATATAATAATATAAAAATATAGACAAAGTATAAAGAATTTTTTTTTTGTTCATTTGTAGCCTTAGCCATTCATCACAAAGTTGTTATTTTAATTGTACATACACAAATTTTATTTTTATAATACGTAATATAGAACAAATAAAAAATATGAAATAAAAGTAGTATAAACTTTTTCCATAGAAAAACAAAATAAACTTCGAAAACGTTTGCGATAGAAACTTACCTCGTTACCATGGCAACGTATATAATACTAACGCTAACGAAATCTTTATTTGAACAATTTTGTTTTATGATTATGAAGACTAAGAAAATAATAATGATGGATAAAATAATGTACGACATATTATATAGAAGATTTGGCGCTTATGCCTTTATTGTAACTTAGACATGTAATAAAATTGATTAAAGGATATATAAGAAATACCTATATTGACAACTTCAGAATTGGCAGTATGGATTAATTCCTTCGCCTGTCCTATTGAACGAATATTATTACTACAACTATCGAAATCACTCAAAAGGAAAAAAGTGCCTGATTTTGAAACATTCTTCATTGGTGCTCTGCTTCTATTGGTCTTAGCGTGATGATATATAGCCTATAACTTTCCTCGATAAATGAGTTATTTAAAACCCCAAGGATTTTCTCAAATCGGACTGGTAGTTCCTGAGATCATAATACCTAGCGTTCAACCAAACAAACAAACAAATAAACAAACAAACTCTTCAGCTTTATATATTAGTATAGATATATATTATATATATGGATTATTTATATTGTTTTATGTTATTCATTCATTACAGTATTAGGTCTTTTGATAGAATAATACCAGAAATGCAAACACCACTGTGATTTTAATAGGTATATTATGAAACTCGTCGGAGCACAACGCAAGTAACGCAGTAAAAAAGAAAGATGACAGAAATGACATATAGGTCTAAAATGCGTCTATTTACAAAGTAAGCTACAAACAAGTATTATTGGAGACCTATTTAATTAATAATTTTAATTGACGTTGCGTTTCTTTTTTGTCTTGTTTTGGCCCCGCAACAGCACTTGCCAGTGTCAACGTTTCGTTTCAATGGAGATTACAATGTATTTTACACAATAAGTGTCGTGTGCATAATTTCAATGTTCCAACAAGATGGTGGCTCTCTTGTTAGAACTTTCCAGGCAGTTTTTGTGGCATCTCAGAATTCTTGCTCCATGGTATTATTTTCCATTCATTTCATTTATGTACAATAAACAAATTATATTACATAAAACACAACCAATTTTACACAATATAGAGTCAAGTAATACAAGATTATGAATAAAATATAAAATCTACTACATGACAAACTAAAATTCCGCCAAAACTCCGACGTTGCGTTTATAAAGACAGCGCTAATAGCTTTTGCAACCGTTTACAAAGTAAGCTACTAACAAACAAGCATTATTGGAGACCTATTTTATTAATAGATTCCATTGTTAATTTATGACGTTGCGTTTATAAAGACAGTTCTAATAGCTCTTGCAACCTTTTACAAAGTAAGCTACAAACAAGCATTATTGGAGACCTATTTTATTAATAGATTCCATTGTTAATTTATGACGTTGCGTTTATAAAGACAGCGCTAATAGCTCTTGCAACCTTTTACAAAGTAAGCTACAAACAAGCATTATTGGAGACCTATTTTATTAATAGATTCCATTGTTAATTTATGACGTTGCGTTTATAAAGACAGCGCTAATAGCTCTTGCAACCTTTTACAAAGTAAGCTACAAACAAGCATTATTGGAGACCTATTTTATTAATAGATTCCATTGTTAATTTATGACGTTGCGTTTATAAAGACAGCGCTAATAGCTCTTGCAACCTTTTACAAAGTAAGCTACAAACAAGCATTATTGGAGACCTATTTTATTAATAGATTCCATTGTTAATTTATGACGTTGCGTTTATAAAGACAGCGCTAATAGCTCTTGCAACCTTTTACAAAGTAAGCTACAAACAAGCATTATTGGAGACCTATTTTATTAATAGATTCCATTGTTAATTTATGACGTTGCGTTTATAAAGACAGTTCTAATAGTTTAGGTACCTAACATATGTGCTATTCGTAAGAATTATTTCGTTTTTCATATAGAGTTCTATAAGCATAGAGTAGACTTAATAGATTTCTTATCATCAGTATACTATCATGTTATAACTTACTTAATAAACAAGAAAATGTGTGAGTGAGGCTACATGGATGTTTATCATACTCTCATAATCATGTAAAAATTACTGACGGTTTTTGATCAAGCTTAGTAATTTATATATCGTAATCATCTTACCCTTATCCCACCTAAGTAGGGTCGGTAGAACATGTGATTTGGGCTTTGGACGATTCTCCGTTTGAATACTTCTTAGATAGCTTTATATTGTAGCACGGCAAAGTCACTGCACTGTGCCTGATGGTAAGCACAATACAATCCAAAAACAATGGTGACCACCGAGAGACACGTCATTCCTCGCCGGTCGCTACTGTCATGACGACCTGCGTAATCTCTTAACGTTACGCTTGAAGGACCATATGTTGTAGGAAGGCAGGAACATATTAGCCGGGAGATTGTTTCACAGCTTCACGGCACGGCAGAGGTAAGATGTTGTGAACTTTTTAGATCGCGCCCAGATAGGATTTACCGTAAAACTGTGGCTCAGAAGTCCAGCGCGCGTGGTCAGTTATGAAAAGGAGAGGAAGGGATTAAATTGAATAGCTCTTCAGAATACTCGCTGTGGTACAGACGGTAGAACACGCTCAAAGAGGCAATGTCTCTGCGCAACTGTAGCGGTTTTATAAACTCTTTAATGTCTGCATCATTAACAATGCGGACAGACTGTCTCTGCAACCTGTCTAGGGCATCTAATAAGTATTTAGCGGAACAGTCCCAGAGGTGGGAACAGTATTCCACACAAGGCCGAACTTGTGTCTTATAAAGATGGTGATGTCTTTTTACACTTTCCGGAATCTTCACGTATGTACTACCTTTATGTATGTTAATAAATGGTATATGGAGTAGTTGGTTATTACGTGTCTCCCCTTTTCTTCGCTTCATGAACCCCCGCCCTCCCCCCACCCACCGCAGCCCTCCGGTGGAGGCTTCCACGCGAAAACTACCGTCGATATTATAACTTTGTGCGCTAAGAGTTTGCTAAATATGGAGACGGACTTTTATAATAAAACTTCTTTTGGAACAGTGCCGCGGTGTGGATTGTGTGAAACGAAAATGTGGAACGAAATAGATATGACTATAAATAAGTCGTTACATTTCAAAATACACAAATACATTTTTAAGATTTCCAGTTTTTGAAGCTATACTTCTTTTGGCGCGTCAGGGAAAAATGATGAGAATAGATTTTTACGATGCGCGCTCACACCGTCACGAAAAACCGATACCCCCTGAAGTTAGCTATAGTCAAAATTTTGTTTCTTTATATTTGTTGTTTGTAATTCTCTGTATTAAAACTTTCAAATTATTAGATACCTTTTTTCTATTGTTAGTGTCCTTTTTTCTACAAACGTAGAATAAGGCGAAAGATAAAAAGAATTAAAAGATTTTTACCTTGTTACGCCAAAGAAGTATAACTTCTGACGCGTGTACATAAGTACACACAGACTTTTTTTTTAATCACGCACTTTATTGAAGTGAAAATTCTTTAGGCGTAGTTTGCGTGAATCGTCATGGTCGACTCATTGATGCTGAATCGTGTCTACTCGGCTCCAGTCGTCCATCAATCACGATTACTGCCGTTGTCCGGAGTGCATCGTTCCAATTATTACGTTATTATAATAATTATATAATATTACTATTATGCAATGATATTATAAGAAACAGATGCTCCTATTTATTTGTATATTGATATTAGCTTCCACCCACGATTTCGTCCGTGTGGAATAGTTACGTCGAGTCAACGCTGAGGTGCAGTGGAAGCTCTCAAAAGGAAAAAAACTCCGAGTTTGAAACATTCTTCATTGGTGTTCCACTCCTATTTTAGCGATGATATTATTCCTCGAAAATGACATATCTAACGCTGCAATAATTTTTCAAATCGGACCAGTAGTTCCTGAGATTAGCGCGTTCAACCAAACAAACAAACCCACCATCTTTGTAATATTAATATAGATTATAACCCGCGATACTTTTCGATCATTTACGACGTAGTAATAACCTCGAGCCCATCAGGCTATACGGAACCTATATACCTTGAGCCGTCAAGGTCAAATATCTCGATGTTACATTAGATAACCATTTAAATTTCAACGATGAAGTCCAATGAGATCTCGCGTCACTTCAACCAAAGCAGAAGGTAAGGGAGAAAAAAAAAGATAGGTCGCGAATTGCACATACCAGGCAATAGCCAAAGCCGAGGTGTGCCGTTGAGCTAGTTGTCAAAATAAAATCGACTGAGTGCCTTAAGCGCTCGCCTTAGTAGTACGGTGAAGCTGTTAAGACCTTGCTTGGTCAATGGCATAGTCAGTTCGAAAATATAGATTATATTTTTGTATAATCATTGTAGTACCTACTTTAAGCATCAAATGTATGTATATTGTTAAAATGGAAAATCAGAAGTTTCAATTCTATCGAATAAAAGAATGAATTCTTTTTTGCACTTTTGATTTCTACACTAGCGAGCTTAATGCCATAAGGCATTTTCTTTCAGCTAACCAGCGGTATTGATTTTAAGCCAAAACTTTTATAGGTAGTGTCTATATAAACAAAACAGAAGAAAATGGATAAATAAATGTATACATGTATACAATATCATAATAAAATAAATAAATTTATAACATAAATATACATACATACATAATTACCTACATACATACGTACAAATATATAACAATGACAAAGATAATAATAAAAATGTATACACACATCAAAAGTTAATTATAAATACAAACTGTGTCTATTCATTTATTTCATACACAAAAATTATTTTCTGTTTTAGTAATTGAAATATGATCCTATGTACTGTTCTAGTCCAGTTCCATACTTTTGTACCTGAGCAATATAAACGCTAAGAAGTGTTCAAGGCGACGCCATCTTGAATCTCATCTGTGCTCGCGCTACTTACGTGCCGGCGGATAATATATTAAAACATGTTATATACATACAGACACATACATCTATACATAGAATAAGAATGTAAATCTAATGTGTAAGCCTTTTAGATTTTTGTGAAAAATATTGTTGCAGGTATCATCTAAGAATAAGTAATAAAATACATTTCAGTCATTTTTATAAATATCTGCAGCTATAAATACAGCTAATGTTTGTAATGTAGCTAGTGTTTGTTTAATTAAAATCAGTTTACTTTATCAAAAGTTATTGTAATTTTAATGGCGACGAGACTTAAGTACCAGAGAAAAGAAAATAAATAAATGGACTTAATACATTTAAATAATTTTATTAACAACTTGTAGTCCGGTGAAGCCGTTAAGACCTTGGTAGGTCAATAGCGTAGTCAGTTCGACAAAAAAAAATGAACAACTGTTTTTTTTTTAAATTAATTTTCACGCGTACGTATTCGCGGGCACAGCAAGTATTGATATAAAACAAAGTATCTTAAAAATAATTAAACAAAAGAATTCATTTAATGCCGCGTTATCATCATTACATAGTATAAAACAAAGTCCCCTACCGCGTCTGTCTGTCTGTCTGTTCGCGATAAACTCAAAAGCTACTGAACGGATTTTTAAGCGGTTTTCGCTAGTGGATAAAGTGGTTCATGAGAACATTTTGGTGTATAATTTGTCAAGGATTTTTTATAATCAGAGCGGGACAACATCTGCCGGGCCCGCTAGTGTATGACAAATATACCGATTATGTACAAGGAGATGTCACATTTTTTAACCTCTGTACAATCAAAAACCATAACGGTGTTATTATAAAAAAGTTAAATACGTATTGAATACTTGCTTTAAAAAGGTTTCGAATTAAATGCACCGCGGTCGCTGAATGTTCGCCATCTTGCTCTTTTGTCTCGCTTTGATTACGTTAGGTTAGACTTGCGAAAAAGGATAACGCGTACTTGCCTCGGGCGAGCGCGGTGCATTTAATTCGAAACCTTTTTAAACCAAGTATTTAACTTTTTTGTATATAACACCGTATAGGTTTAAGCTCCACACAAATGAATCTAGACCTCATGAGGAACAGGTCAACAGACCGTTGGCAACAGTAAGCTTAGGACAATACCTGAATTATTACAAAATTTTGAAAAATAACAAATTATGTTTTGTAAAATCATATTGTTTATGATAACTGTGGTTTTAAATTATTTTATCGTTTGTACGACCTTTTTTTTACTAAACCATGAATATTACAACTTACGATGTCGAGAAATTATGAACACGATCCGCCATTTTAACATTTGGGTCGTAAAAAATCAGCCGAGGGGTTAACAAAATAACAACCGCTCCTCGACTTCGCACACAATTAAGATATATCTAAACATTAATAATAAAAAGTAACCTTTGTCACACATAACTAATTTAGCTTCCAAATAGTAATATAATTTTTAAAATCGAACTAGTAGTTTTTAAAAATGTTTTCTACAAACAAACGAATTCTTTATAATATTAGTAAATGATAGAAACATTCTGTTTTTCATTTTTATACTGTCAGGATGAAAGGCAAAAAGAATAAACTTAATTTTACTAGGAGGAAATTACTATATGCTAGAACGCACTCTAGGATACTTCGAGAGACAAAGTGTTGTCAGAATATAAATGTACAGAATATATATATATCTATCTATATACATACCTATATATTATTTGATTTTTATAAAACATTCAATTTACCATCAAAGATTAATACACAATCGTTCGGTTTATCTTCGTGCTAAGTGGCCTCATTAATATTCAAATTAGATTATTGTCGAATCTTTCGAATAATAACGTCAGCATTCCAGAAATTTCCACCCTCTGCTTCGATAGATATATAAGCGCGCCACTAGCGTATTAGGACAATTCTAGCCTGGACATCGGAGTTAACAAGAAAAGAAATTATAAAATGCTAGCGGGCCTGGCGGACGTTGTGCCGCTCTGATTATAAAAAAATCCTTGACAAATTATATCCCTAAGCCTTCCCCATGAGAAATTTATTATTATGACAGTTGTGTTCACTGTTTTAAGAGAAACACCAAAAATTAGTTACAAATGCTTGAATATACATATTACGTATTCTAAATGAGGTGTTATGTCAGTTTTTAAACCAAATAGAAAAGAAACAAAGGAAAGAAAACCATAAGCGATCTATGACCAAAGCACTAGAAGGCGTAAGTGTAGCCATGGTGTAATTTCATCGTAGTGAGTCTGTTTAATTTTTTTCTTTACGAGTTACAAATAAATTTACAGACGCATACAAACCATGGCTTAGTTAAGGGCGTAACAATTCATTGAAATTCAACGTTGTGTCGACAACAGAACCCGAAATGGTTCGTTTAAGAACACTCCGAACGTGGCTCATTCGTTTTCAATCTAACTTTGCACTGTGGCGAGCTTGCTTCTCTAGGGTCGTCACCTTTAAAATTGTTATGTAATAAAAATAATATATCTTTACTATTATTTTATCTCATAACTCATAAAGTCTTTGAGTGTTAATTGATGGTTAACATATATTATAAACTAATTGAAATATGCCTAACGAATGAGGTAACACGAATGAAATTCATCATAAATTCCATCATAAATTCCATTCATAAAACCATAAATAATTAATATTATTTCTTTATGTTAACAGAACTACCGAATCTATCGATTCGAGATCTTATTCATTTTTGACGTGATAACGTCTTATAAATTAATGGACGCCCGTGCTAAAAAGTAAATTTTCAAAAAAAAGTATTAACCGACTTCAATGTCAATCAAAAACCCATAAGGCACTAAAAAGCGGAAAATAAATAGTTTATCAAATTAACCAAATTAAATAAAACATATGAATATGTGTGCCACCTAGAGATGTACTGTAAGTCGGTACTAACCAAAATTTTAGTATTACAGAGACGCGAGAGTGGACTTAAACTTTGTACCTATGTAGATGATATGATTTTCGGTTTGGTTGGCAGGTCTTGAAGTCAGTAAAAACATTATCAATACAAGATGCAGTTTGAGATGTACATCGGGTTGGCTCATTAAAAACAGGATGCAGGTTGAACGACCTAAATAATGATGTGAACATAGTGTTTGATAACGAAATAATTAACTATGTCATGCTATGTATGATATTGTAACGTAGTATTGTATGATAATACGTGATGTAATCCGGTGAAGCTGTGAAGGCCCGTCAGGCCAGTAGCGTAGACGATGGCCTGAAGATCATGTCAGGCAAAAATGACTTGTAACGAAAAGTGTTAAGATTGTAAATAACGCAAACGATGTCGAGGGTATATGCTAGTGATGAAATAAGTAAGCAATCACTTCAAACACGAAAGTCTTGTCACCACAATTGTAGCTGGAATTGGATACACAAAGACTGACAATAAGTTGCGCGAAAGAAGGTCCCTAGGGCATATTTTGCACCTGGTGTATTACTGTTAACATGATATAACAATACTAACACTTGAAAAAACTTCTCAAAGCTTAAAAAAATAACGTAATATGCATTCAGCAGTACATTACGCAATATTCTCATTTGGCGAGATGTCGTTACAATTTAGAGCTATGAGAGAGGGAGATATAATAAAAAAAACTTGCACAAAAGAAAATTGTATTTCGTCGGAATTCGTTCTGACAAAAAACGTTCTTCATAATGCGGCGATTACTAAGCTGAGTCGAGAAATGGGACTGGAGATTTCTTTTTAGGCCTGTCTCATGGAATACTATGATATTTTTGCAGTAAAAAGTACGGTAATCTAATAAGACGCCAGTTTTGTGAGAACCGTTATGTAAGTATTAAGAACGGAATTAGGTAATATTCATTTTTATAAGTCAAATCATCAAATCAAAAATACTTTATTCAGTTTAGGCCCTAATAAGGCACTTATGAACGTCAAAGACTACTACCGGTTCGGAAAACAACCCAGTCATCGAGAAGAACCGGCAAGAAACTCGATCGGGTACATTTTTTTTTAACATATATTTCTAATACATTATACAACAATGCTTTTAGTGGATGCACAGAGAGGAGTCAATTCCAGACATCACTATCATTCACATACTGATCCACTCTATAATATCCTTTTGAAACTAAAACCCGTTTGACATGGCGCTTAAATTTACAGTCCGGCAAATCGGTAACATGCTTTGGGACTTTATTGTAGAACCTAACACTATTACCTAAAAAACTATTACTGGTTTTGCTAAGTCTGAAACATGGGACCACCAGTTTATTACAGTTTCTAGTATTTAGATTATGCCGGTCTTTAACTAAATTCAGTTTCTCAAAGTTTTTCCGGACATACATTAAATTATCAAGAATGTATTGGGAGGGCAGAGTTAAGATACCGAATTCCTGGAATTTCGTTTTTAATGATTCGCGAGGTCCCATATTATATATTGCCCGAACTGCCCGTTTTTGTAATAAAAATATCGTGTCTACCTCAGCAGCCGTACCCCATAGCAGAATGCCATAAGACATTAAGCTATGGAAGTAAGCGAAGTAAACTAACCTAGCAGTGGCAATATCTGTAAGCTGGCGAATCTTACGTATTGCGAATGCAGCGGAACTTAATCTGCTCGCCAGTTTTTTAATGTGAGGGCCCATTGTAATTTAGAATCTAATGTAATTCCCAAGAATACAGTATTGTCAACTAACCCTACTAAATTCCCTTCGATCTTGATTCTACTATCAACCTGTCTAACATTGGGTAATGTAAATCTTATACATTTCGTTTTATCTGCATTTAGCAATAGGTTATTTAACGCAAACCAATGACAAATTTCACTTAAAGTATTATTCAGATGCCCGACCTCTGAATCTATCCTTTTCACTTTAAATATTAGAGAAGTATCGTCTGCAAAAAGCACCATGTCAGCAGAGTTATTAACCACTAGCGGTAGATCGTTTATGTATATTAAGAACAAAAACGGCCCTAAAATAGAGCCCTGCGGGACACCAATTCTAGCAAGCGATCCCGCAGAGGTTACCCCATGTATGTTAACTTTCTGACAGCGATCTTTTAAATAAGAGACTAGAAGGTCGAGAGAAGATCCACAAATACCGTAGTGTTTTAATTTAAGTATAAGCGTACTATGATCAACGCAATCGAAGGCCTTAGACAAATCGCAGAACACACCAATTGCATCTTGCGAATCCTCCCAGGCTCCTAATATATGATTTATGAGCGTTGCACCAGCGTCAGTAGTAGATTTCGATTTTGTGAAACCAAACTGTCGACCATCCAGAAACTTTTGCACAGTAAAATATTCTACCAATTGTTTAAGCATAATCTTTTCAAAAATTTTACTTATCGACGGAAGTACAGAAATAGGTCTATAATTTCCAAGACTACTTCTGCAGCCTGATTTAAACAAAGGAACCACTTTGCTTACTTTCATTAGATTAGGGAAAGTTCCTTTTGATATACACTGATTAAATATATTAGCCAAATGTGGTGAAATAGTGACAATTAAGGACTGTATTACTATTACCGACATTCCCCATATGTCTTCGGTGTGTTTTAAATTTAATTGTTTGAATGTCCTTATTATTTCACCTGCACTAATAAATGAGAATTTAAATTCTGAATTTGTAGGTGCACTCATATTCTTTAAAAGAGCTGCGGCACCCTGGGCTGATGATGTTATACTTTTTGTTATTTGTGAAGGTATATTAGTGAAATAGTCTTGGAAAACAGTTGCTACCTCTGAACTGTTCGAAATACGTACTCCGTCGACACTTAGATTAAATGCGTTATCATTTATTTTATTTTTTCCTAATTCTTTATTTATTATATGCCAGACAGTCTTGGTCTTATTTCTAGACTCGAGAATTTTATTTCCTAAAAATTTTGCTTTGGCAGCTACACAAACACGTTTAAAAACTTTAGAATAATTCCTAACGTAGGCATGAAATGATTCACTATTTGTTAGTGATTTCTTATAATATAGATCATACAAACGATCTCTACTTATTTTAATACCTGTAGTTGCCCATTCACTAAATTTTTTTACTTTCTTTACACTAATAACTTTTCTTGGGCAATGTTTACTAAATTCAGTGCTTATGATATTAAATAAGCTGTCATAATCACTTTCTGGATCTTTATTAATAAAAGTCTTGAAAGATAACTTTTGTGCAATATTATGATTTAAAAGACCTAATCTATTTTTGGATATAAGCCTAGTTGTTTTCTTACAGTTACTGCTAGGTTTTTCACAATTTATTTTAACAAGGAGCCCTTTGTGGTCAGACCGTATCCCAGTAACAATACTACCGCCAATGGTCTTGAAGTCAGTAAAAACATTATCAATACAAGATGCAGTTTGAGATGTACATCGGGTTGGCTCATTAAAAACAGGATGCAGGTTGAACGACCTAAATAATGATGTGAACATAGTGACCTCTGGCGACGTACTTAAAATGTCTATATTGAAGTCACCACAGATTAAAACTTGCTTATTACTATTAAATATTTTTATAAGAATTTCCTCCATTTTTTGTAAGAATTGGTGAATATTTGAAGATGGAGGTCTATAAACACAAAGAATAATTAATTTATCCATCTCTGCACAAGCCACTTCACAAATACGATCTATGGAAAGACTGCATATATCTTTCCTCTCTTTATATTTTAAATTATTTTTGAATAATATAATACAACCACCACCGATAGTGATTGTTCTATTAAATACACTGGCAACCGAGAAATGGGGTACATTAAATATCATTTTATTAGGTTTAAGCCATGTTTCCGTAAAACATAAGATATCCAGTCTCTCTCTATTTAATAATAATTCTATATCTAATATTTTGCCGGTGAAGCGATTGAGAGCGGAGAATTGATAACCTCCTCCTTTTTTTGAAGTCGGTTAAAAAGCATGACTCGTTGTCACGTTGCGCCTGAGCTGAGCGTGCAAGCGAGAGTGCGGAACAAGCGATAGAGAGGCGCGATCAGCCTAAGCGTTCGGCTTGTGATGGATTTATCTATATATATAGTAATTTAATTCAATTCATAAAAGTATATAAATTTTTCATCAATGTCTTCTTATGACGTCATCACGTAAAATTATCGTCCGCAAACCGACTTTACAGACAAACAACTTTAATATAAATTTTTATTCAGTTCAGTTATTAATACAAAGTATGTGTATATGTTATTTTAGACAAATAGCTACACAAATATATTTTTGCAGTTATAACCTGTATACTCATATAAATACCCGGTCTTGTCTGAGTTATATTTTCTTTAATCGTTGAAAATTACTTTTATTTTTAGTGTTTTTCTAATAATGAATTCTCTGTTCTTTCATTTCTAGATTTTATTACAAGAATTATGCAAATTTATACTAAATTTTAAAGTTTCGGTATTAATAAAGGTAATTCTGTAAAAAAATCATGAAAACTGTCTAATAAATTTTAACATAAACACCATCACACTTATATACAAATTCATCACTATCATTTTATTGTAGTACTATAGATATGTTTATTCTATAAGGAAGTAAACTTAGTTTATTTTTTTGTACAAACTAATCACCCAAAGTATTCTGATAACTGCTTTAATAACAGAAAAACGTAACCGAACTTCGCAATTCTTTCGGCTAATAACAAATTGTATTTTCTAGATGTACATTAACGTGAGTGAATCAACGAGCAAAAGCTAGTGTCCCATATCTATAGTTACATTTTTGTAGCATGCAAGCATGCGGGTTGCCCGATGGTAAGCGACATAATATTATGGGACAATATTATTGTTACCTCATAAAAAAATAACCTAGATTAGACAACCCTAATCCAATACGATACCAAAGCCTGGGGAGATCGGGCGGATAGTTCATAAGGAAGTACGTGCCGCTAAGTTCGCGATTATATGACTGTTGGTCCGTAAGCAACTGATTTATTTGCGTCGAAGTTTGTTACATATATTCATTTGAAACGAAGCTTAAGATAATGTATATATTCCTAGTATGGGTTCGTATGGGTATGGGTTTAAATCTCAAATCTTCCCTTTATATTACGACCGTGTAATAAAATACCATTATAACTGAACAATAAAACGTAAGTCTGTCATTGTACATTATTATTAATAGTGTAAGTGGTATCGATGCGATAAAGCGTTGTAGGTTTCCAGTCTAGTGTGGTCCTTATTATTCTTATTATATGATTCATAGGACTGTTGACTGTTCCAGTCTTCAATCAACAATAACTAGATAAAGGGTCACGTACAAAATCGAAGCTAAAAGCCGTCCCCGTAAATATATACTTATGTGTAGCTATTTGTTTACTAAGAAAAGGAGAAAAAAGTTTTAAAACTGTTTTAAGTCCAACCTAATTACAACCATAATACCTTTTTTTTTCTCCATGGGGGAATCCCTAACGGATATTCATCTCGACGGGCAGCAGAGGATGGATATGCCCGAGTCACACGGACTAAAACCCCATGGTACCTTCTTACATCTTTTCTATCTAACTATCTAATCTACTATCTAATAAACTATCTAAATCTAATCGACACTACATCTGCTCCTCCAACAGGTGTTGTCCCCTCCTAAGGTACCCAAACTGCGGCCTGAGGGGTCAAGATGGTGAACCCCTCAAGGGGAAATAGGTGTTACTCCCCCTAACGAACTGTGGGAGCATCAGCATAATGCACCTCCACCACATGGACCTGTGCAGTTTAACTGCCGAAATATCAAAAATTATTGTAATTTTAATGACGACGTGGTGTATGTACGAGAGAAAAGTAGATAAATAAATGGAGTTAATACATTCAGATGTCTTTATTAGTCACCGTTTTTTATATAAGATTCCACGCGGACGAAATCGCGGGCACAGCTAGTCTATTCTAATATTATAAAGCTGAAGAATTGTTTGCTTGGACGCGCTAATCTCAGGAACTACTGGTCCGATTAGAAAAATTCTTTCAGTGTTAGATAGGTTATTTATAGAGGCAGCCTATAGGTTATATATCATCACGCTCAGACCAAAGAAGCAGAGCAACAATGAAGATTTAAAAATTTGGGGTGAACTTACGTATTATGAAAAATTATTTTCATCTTCTACGTAAATAAAGTCACGAGAGAAAGTTAGCGTCAAGGTAAAGTAACTTTTTCAAGCGGACGAAATCGCAGGCAGAAGCTCGTAGTATTTATACATGTAACACTACAGATTCCCTTAAAAATCGATAGAGCCTGCCTACACATACACATATGTAAATGATAGTATGAATATTACATCGTAGAACGTTACTTATTCGCAGCCGCGAAAATAGAGAGACGGTTCGCGGCGGCGCGTTCCCTCCCCCGACCGCAGGGTGGCGTGGGTGGCGCCACCTGAGACGGTGTCAAGACGAAGGCACTCAAAATTTCATTTAGGCTTGTTGCCCATTTATATCGCTAAGAGATAAATATATTTTTTTATAACTATGTAGGAAATAATCTTTAAAATTAAGAGGTAAAGTTTGTGAGTTTGGATGTTCGGGATAATCTCTGGTACTACTGATGTGATTTTGAAAATCCTTGAAGTGTTAGAAAAACATATTATCACTGTTACTTTACGTCGGTTTTCTATGAGAGGGTGGTAGTACCCAGGCCAAGCCGACCCATTCATTCTGAAACCAGTAATAGCTTCAGCGTAGCTCTACCACCTATCTAATCTAATCTTATTGTTCACTTATTTAAGTTTAAGTAACATTTTAATGTTGTTTATATTTTGTAGATAACCAGGGTAGTATTCAAAGGGAGAGCGCGGCCACAAGTTCCGATTTTCAAATAACATTCAAATGTAGGGGAGAGCGCGGCCACAAGATCCGATTTTCAAATAACATGCAGTTTTCAATGAAGTGGTTGATGTTCAACATTTGCAAATATTGAACACGTCTTGCGTTTAATATCCTGGTGAAGTGATAGGATCAATTTAAAAAATACTAATACGTTAAGATACCTTACTAAAGTCCCCACAATTTAGGAAAGTCATGTATGTCTTGGCCCATAACTTACAGAGATAGACCAAAAGTTTAAGCGTGAAAAAATTTACTAACGTTATGTTTTGCCACCCAGTGTTCAGAGTAACCTATCAATCATTGTGGAAGTGTCTGAAATGGCTGCCGTAGTGGGGTCTCATATGACTTTTTCACAACAGCCTTCACGTAAATTGCTATAAATTTTCGTTCTTACTATTACTGTCGGAACAACTTACCTGCGTATCTTCTCACGCTCTCTGTGTGTTTAAAAGTGTATTTATATTGTTTCTCTATACATTTTAAGAACTTTAATATGCATACATACAAGGTGGTAGAGCTAAGTTGAAGCTATTACTGGTTTCAGCATGAATGGGTCGGCTTAGTACCACCCTCCACAGAAAATCGACGTGAAGTAACAGTGCTTTCATTGTTGCGTTTCGTTCGGTCAGTGAGAGTGCCGGAGGCCCACCTCCCCTTCCCTATGTTCTCCCCATCCCTCCCACTTCTCCACCCCTTCCCCCCAAACACAGGCTGGCAACGCACTTGCGACTCCCTTGGTGTTGCTAATGTCTATGGAAGGCGGTGATCACTTAACATCAGCTGACTGGCCTGTTCGTTTGCCTAATTATATATAAAAAAAATACATTTTGTCTATAATTTTTATTTTTATCCTGTGGTCATAGTTACACATTCACTTTTTGATGTAAAACTGCTATAGGCGAGGGTAAGCCTGATTGTTGGTGTGGCGAGACGTGGCGTCGCAAAACACGAACTTTGTACTATTAACGAAATATTCAATAACATTTGCAACCCTATCTGTATGAACATAATATTCAAATTGTTTTGTCGGCCACTCGTTCTACTAGCGCTGCACGGCACGCGCCGACGACCTAGCGCCCTTTGATAAATGCCGACAAACACACCGCGTCTGCGTGTAGCGGTGATTTCTTTGAATGTTTGTATTTTGTATTTAATAAAAATTAATATCTATGTAATAAAACAAATAAACAGTCATTATTTTATGGGAAAAAATTGTAATGCTTTATCTTTTCATTATGCCATAGCTGATTCCTGTGGTAATTTGTTCTTTTATGCATATAACTTATACAAAATAATTTCAATGTGTCACATCTGCCAGGCGTCCCTTGACGGCTCATTTAAAAAAAATATTTATCGCTTTAAATATCGCCAGCTTTAAGTGGAACGTCTGCCGAAACCAACATGGATATAGCGCGGAATTAATTAGTTTAACGAAGGAAAGTTTTACAGTTACTGTTAAGAGTTTCTACGTTAATATTACTAGAAGGTATGCCTGATCGTGCACATATGTATGGGAGTTAAGGGAAGTATATTAATTGATTTAACGAGACTACCATACATATGATCGATAACGGTTACTTACTGAAAAATATGGTGTTGGCAAAATTGCTAAATGTTTTCATTAATATTTTTAGTCATTTTGTTATCTCTGTTTTTTTTAACATTAACTCGTAATTCCTTACACATTGTATTTAATAATTATTTTCAGCTCGTTATTTTATTTTTAATTTTACGCCTTTACTTATAATGTTATTAGTCCATTAGGTCTAGTTCGCTTGTGGCGTATAAAACACCCTTAAAGTTCGTTTGAGATTACAATACTAACGTACAACATTTTATACAGGAATTTATTTCATATTTCTTTAACATAGTTCATCATCATCATCTTCTTCTTACCCTTATCCCAACTAAGTAAGGTCGGCACAACACGGTTTCCTTTTCCACTCTCGCCTATCAGATGTCATCACAGTATTCACACCTTTTACACACATATCATTTTTCACATACTGTGCTTATCATCAGGCACAGTGCAGTCATTTTGCCGTGCTATTATTAAAAAAAAACTTACTGGTGCTATTTTCAAACTTCCTCTGATATATTTATTCCTAATCTTATCCATTCTAGTTACACCATACATCCACCTTAACATTCGCATCTCTGCCTCATGCAGTTTTCTCTCATCCATCTCTTTTGTCGGCCAGCACTCTGATGCGTATAACATGACTGATTCTTATAATAGTTTTATACACCTTCCCTTTGAGTTTCATAGGCATTCGGGGGTCACAAGCTACACCAGACACCTTTCGCCATTTCATCCACCCTGCATTTATCCTATTCCTCACGTCCTTGTCTATGCGACCGTCGTTTTGGATCAGAGAACCGAGATAGCGGAAATAGAGCAGGTTGGTAAGGATATACCTACCATTTAAAGCTATAGGTGAAAAACTGGATGGACCACCGAAGTCGCAAAACAAATGTTCAGTCTTTATTTTATGCATAATTGTTTGTGACTGCATACTCTAATAAAATATAGTAATACTTGACGAATTTTAAAACGATATATGATACGATATGTGTAATCTTTGAAGTATTTAAGATCACTAAGAAAATCATTACATAGTAAATAAAATCTCCTACCGCGTCTGTCTGTCTGTTCGCGATAAACTCAAAAAGTACTGAAAGCATTGTCATGCGGTTTTAACCAGTGGATAAAGTGATTCATGAGGACGATTTTGGTATATAATGTGTCAGTTTTTTTTTATAATCAGGGGGGGACAATGTTTTTTTATAGTAGCCCGGCAAAATTATTGCACTATGCCGGTCGCCGCTATCATGCCGGCCTGCGAAAAGCTGTATATGCACAGGCTGATCCCGAAACGCGACCTGCAGAAGCGAATCACTATGACGGACTTTTTCGCCATATACAAGGTGGTTGCGACCCAGTCAGGCTGTAAAACCCTATCACCGCGATTTCGCCATTGCCTCATTCGTTATTCAGCGGGGTGCACCACGTGCAGGTGAGGTTGGCTTGGGTGTCTCAAGTCTTATGATGTTATTCGACACCCCTTACATCCCAAATGTCTGCCGGGTCCGCTAGTTTATGATAATTTGAGATTTATTTTCATATTTTATGATTTTTTTGTATATTAATGGTAATTTTCATGACCTATATAGCAGAGATATGAATGCTAATATGGAAGTGTGGTATAAACAGAATAGATAAGATTAAATATGAGTATGTTAACGTAAGTTTAAAATAGTATCAGTGACAGAGAGGTTGAGGAGTAATAGCTTAGCATGGTACTGACGTACTATGAGAAGAGATGAAAGTCATGTAACTAGAAAGTTTTAAGTATGAATGGGTCGGCTCGTCCGGGGTACTACCACCTTCTTATAGAAAACTGACGTGAAGTAACAGTGCTTGCATTGTTGCGTTTCGTTCGGTCAGTGAGAGCGCCGGAGGCCCACCTCCCTTCCCCTCCCCTATCCTCCCTTTCCCCCAAACAGGCTGGCAACGCACTTTCGACTCCTCTGGTGTTGTTAGTGTCTATGGACGGTGGTGATCACTTAACATCAGATGACCCAAATGTTCGTTTGCATGCATTGACATAAAAAAGAAAAAAAAAGATGACATCTGATAGGGAAGAGTGGAAGAGGAATACGTGTTGTACCGACTTATTTTTTTTTTTGGCGACGAAACTTCTTGTTATATTATTGCTGTCATTCTCGAATAGTCTATATTACCGGTTTCTTGCGATCAATTAACTAACAAGACGATGGCTCTCTTTTTAGAGATTTCCATCCAGTTTTTGTGGCAAGTCAGTATTCTTGCTCCGCTGTATTATTTCTCATCCACTTCACTTATCCACAATAACCAAACTATATTACGCAAAACACTTCCAATAATACGAGATATAGAATAAATATATATACCACAAAATTAAAATTAAATTCACTACATTAATTTCCCAGATCCCGCCAAAAAACTCCGACCCTATTAAGGTAATGGTAAGAAGATCAATGATCTCTTTCAACTTTACGTGTAAATAGACAACCTGTAGCTATGCATAATTGACGTCAGAATGGCGGCAATTTTGAAGTTATTCGTTATAGCTTTCTTTTTCTGAAGATTTAAATAGAGCGATATTTGAAGACAAATGTACCCTACATTAGTACAGTACGAGCATTTCTTTGGTAGGAATAGATCGATTGTCAATTCTCCGAAGGTACGTCGTCATCACCTGGTATTTGATGACGTCAATCCGTTAAATTTAAATAGATAATGCTTCGAAACTGTTTATTTGGCCAGAGCTTCGCCTTACAATAACTTCCACATAGGAGTGCGTCCAGATCAGCGACATCTTGCCCTTTATATGCCACCAATGTAGTCTCACACCGGAATGACTAATGAACTGCCGATAACTTCCACCAATAGCGTTCGAGGTCATTAGTAACACCCCGATAAAGTCAATAGCGCGGTATCGCAGGTCAATAGTGGTTCCCCGGGTGGCGTTGTAGTCTCGCCTCTCGGGTGTGTCACGGTACCGGACGTAGACATTAACACATGATATTAAAAAACATATAACTTTATTCAATCTTCATATATATAAAAATGCAGTATCACGATGAACTCCGAAATTACTCAACCCATCTTCATGAAAGTTGGCATTTATGTATATCTAGCGGGTAGACGTTGTCCCGCCCTGATTATAAAAAAACCCTTGATAAATTATATACCAAAACCTTCCTCATGAGTCACTTTATCTACTGGTGAAAACCGCAAGATCAACTGAAAAATCCTTTCAGTAGTTTTTGAGTTTATCGCAAACAGACAGACAGACGCGGTAGGGGACTTTGTTTTATACTATGCAATGATAATGATTTGGTGGAAATTGAGAGATAGGATAATTTATTTTTATATTAATCGCCTCAATATTTTTTGATTACTTACAAATTAAATGATTGTCAATGTTAATTATTGCTATTAATTATAAGTGTCATCAGTGTTGAACAGATGGCGCTTTAAATCAGTTTAATGACAGAAAACTCTAGAATGTTATATATATCTTATAAATTGCGTCACATTTTAATTTTGAATTTCTTTTTCAACTCCTGTTTGTTTTATGGTGAAAGTGTTTTATTCAAGTCTACATGACGTATTCATTGAGCCACGGCAACGCGTGGCCGGATCAGCTGGTATACCTATATATTTGTAATAGGCATGTTTGACGAAAATTTAATTGTGGAGACAAAATTTCGTTCCGGTTGTAAAATCACTTTGGCATTAAATTAAAGTTTGAGCATCTCAGATACATATATGATAAGACGCGGTTTATACTATGGTGTTAGAAATTGAACTACGACACCTTCGAATAAGGTTCATTTCTATTCGCTATATGCGGTTTCCCTTAATGTTTCGCGAACACACCCTGGCAGGGTTTCCTTGAAGACTTTATGTGGTTAATTAATAATTCAATTTTGGATGTATCACGCATAAAATTGTTAGAGGCTTGCGCGTTTCTGTAGAAAGATTTGGATTCGATGCACGTAATTTCTTATACTTGTTACCTTCCATACTACAGGTTGCAGTTAAGGTTAATGTTTCGGAAAAAATCGGAAAGATCTCTCGGTTTTTTGGGATACAATACAGCTGAGGATTTATTAATAACGAATTAATCTATATCTTTATGTATACATTTCTTTTGTACGCGTGTACCTGAACTCCTCCTAAACAGTTGGACTGATTTTGATGAAATTTTGTGTGCGTGTTCATCCACTGGAAAAGAATGAATCCATGAGAATGGTTTAGATTCACAACTGAAACCGGTAGGTGGCACTGTGGTTGAATTTTAGATTTTTTTAATTATCATGGCAGGACAAGGACCGCCCGGTCCGCTAGTCATTACATAGTATAAAACAAAGTCCCTAAATGCGTCTGTCTGTCTGTCTGTCTGTTCGCGATAAATTCAAAAACTACTGAACGGATTTTTATGCGGTTTTCCCCAGTGGATAAAGTGATTCATGAGGAACGTTTTGATATGTAATTTGCCAAGGATTTTTTTTTTATAATCAGGGTAGTACAACGTCTGCCGGGCCCGCTAGTATATAATTAAAATGTAAATCTAACGTGTCTATACTTCTTAGATATTTGTAAACAAAATTGTTGTAGCTGTCTAATAATAAGTAATAAAATACATTTAAATCATTTGCAGTAATATCTGTCTGTCTGTTTGCTTGGACAAGAATTACTGCTAAAGTACTGCATACATGTTAAAACTTTTTCGAGAAAATCACAAAGTATATCTTCAAGTAACAGTTGATTTTTATTTCATTAAAATCGCTTCTGTCCATTATAAGTTATTGTAATTGTAATAACGATGCGACTTAACTACGAGGGAAAATTAGATAGTACATTAATTTTTAAGAGTGGAAGAGCCACGCTGTCAGCATGAATGGGCCGGCTCGTCCGGGATAGAAAACCGACGTGAAGTAACAGTGCTTGCATTGTTGCGTTTCGTTCGGTCAGTGAGAGCGCCGGAGGCCCACCTCCCTTCCCGTCTTCTCTCCACTCCCTTTCTCCCAAACACAGCCTCACAACGCACTTTCAACTCTCCCGGTGTTGTTAGTGTCCATGGACGGTGGTGATCACTTAACATCAGGTGACCCTCAAGTTTGTTTGCCAGTTATGACATAAAAAAATTAGACTTAATACATTCAGATGACTTTATTAGTCACTGTTTTGTACTTCAGAGTCCACGTGAACGAAGTCGCGGGCACAGCTAGTTTAAATAATATATTTATTAGAATTTATTTGTTTAGTCCAGTTGTTTAGTAGTTTTTGCGTGATATAATTACAAATAACTATCCATCCTCACAAACTTTTTTTATAATATTTATAGAATTATAACATAGAAATAGTAAATGTTTGATACCGTCTTCTCAGCTATTTGTAAAGATAATTTCTTTGTGTGTTGTCGCGGCAATATTTCCAGTCTCCGACAAGCAGATTCAACCCTTTTCATCTCGAATCTCCCTGCCTACCCACGCCACCATTAATTACCGTTACGACTGCCCGATAGTTCTCTTTAATACTTAAATGATAAATCGTTTTGTTGGTTTGTAAATTTTTGATCCACTATAACAATAGCTGGAAACATTTTTCATTTGTAAATCAACGTTTTACATACTAAATTCTGGGAAGAAAAAGGTATTTCTACTTCTTATTGTAATCTTTTAACTGAATTCTGATTTCTTCTGTTTATAATGAGATTTTTTTTTATTGTAGAACGGCAAAATAACTGTACTGTGCCTGATGGTAAGCACAGTACAATCCAAAAAACAATGGCGACCACCGCCGGTCACCGCTGTCATGCCGGCCTTCGAAAAGCTGGATATGCACAGGCTGATCCTGAAACGCGACCCGCAAAAGCGAATCACTATGACGAGCTTTTTCGCCATATACATGGTGGTTGCGACCCAGTCGGGCTGTAAAACCCTACCACCCCGCTTTCGCCATTGCCTCGTTCGTTATTCAGCAGGGTGCACCACGTACAGGTGAGGTTGGCTTGGATGTCTCAAGTCTTAGATGTTATTTGACACCCCTTACACGCCAGATAGCTGATCCCGGCTTCGTTTATTTATTATTTTAACAATATATTTCATGTACATAAGAAAGAAACATAAGGATCACAACCGTTTGCACCATTTCTCCAATGCAAGAAAATACATTGTTAATTGCATAGTGCTTATAAAAATCGCAGTTTCCTGAACTTTTACTTCTTTTTTTATTTATAAAAAAAATGCGTTTTAATCGAGTAGAGGTATTTTCGTCAATTTCATATTACATGAAGTTAGCAGTCTTAGAGAGCCTGAAACATAGAATGACCAGTTTCTTTTTATAAATGAGTCTGTGTTTATTATTCAATATGTTTATTAGGAGACATTATGTATAGGTCCTTAAACAATCTGTCACGTACTCTAGTCGTGCCAATCTCACACTCACTTATTCTAAATCCAGCGTATCTAAGTTTTTGCGGACATACACAAAAGAATAAATTGGGAGGGCAAAGTTAAGATACCGAATTCTTGAAACTTAGCCTTTAATGATTCGCCAGGCCCCATATTAATTAAATTAACTATAACACAAATGTATAACCAAAAATAGATACAAAGAGTAATATACCTTTAGAGAATCTTACCGGGACCATCCTAACAAAACAGGCCCGCATCGAACGTAGGAAATTATCCGACGTTGATAAGAACTCGTTTAGAGACGTCTGCAAGACTAATGTTTCCGTTTCCCTCCCCCTTTTCCTTGGGGGGTACGGTGTAAAAGGGCTTATCGTACAAAAGGTATCGAGCGCGTTCTCCCCTCTTTATAGAATTTTCGGGCTTTCCACTTGTGCGGAGAGGCGGTGGGTTCCCCCCTTTTTGCGACGTACATTTTCATTTCCTTCATCTTTCGCCGGTTTCGAGTTTGCAGAGTCGGACTCGAGGGAATTTATTCAGGTCACTTATTATTTATAATATACATAATATAGCAGCGGTTGGCAATTTTTTCTGTATCTGTTATCTTTGGTTATACAACTGTATTACGGCTTTGTTTTTTTTAATGAATTTTACAAAGTTTACACTGAAACGTTATTCGGAGAACTTTGTATTACACACCTATGTAATAAAAAATATTAAGAAACACTTACACATGAATTATAAATGTATAATACTTTCTTAGTCTATAAGATTGCTATTAATTACTAATAATAATGACTATAGCGATAATTCATGTTATTATTATTCTAGTATATACACGTCATTTTATTAAAATTATATAAATTTATACCACTTTAATAAGTTGCCTAGAGGGAACTCTGTATGTAGTGACTGCATGAAAATACAGTGTCCATATTAGGGCAGTTTCCTTTAGCGCACTCGGACAATATCGCCAGCGCTTGAGAATGATCGACTCGCGAAACTGATTCTGACTGAGGCTTTTGTAGGTGCTATATAAAGCTATTACTGGCTTCAGCACGAATGGGTCGGCTCGACCGGGGTAGTACTACCCTCTCATAGAAAAACCGACGTGAAGTAACAGTGCTTGCATAGTTCCGTTTTGTTCGGTCAGTGACAGCGCTAGATACCCACCTCCCCTCACCTCCACTTTCCCACTCCCCTCTCTCCCAAACACAGGCTGGTAACGCACTTACGACATGCATGATGTTGCAAATGTCTATGGACGGTGGTGATCACTTAACATCAGGTGACCTGTTTGTTTGCCTCCTATGATATAAAAAAAAGGTTTATTTTTATGTAATGTTGTAAGCTATTTCTTTTAGCAAAGCAACAAGCCGGTAAACACATTAACACTACACTATTCATTGTTTTTTTTATTATATAAGTATTCAGTGAACGTCCAGTCAGTGACTGAACGTCAATTTGCTACAGTGAAAATCAGCACTAAAATATTACCTCGATGGATTTACATGTATTTGGATGGAAGTAACTGTTATTAGACAGCTACTCGTGTATATTGTGTGTGATATTTGCATTCAAAAATAAAAGTTTTTTTCATACTTTAAAAGTGATTTTAAAACAGAAATGGAGACACAAAATATGGTGACTGGACGTCAATTTGCTACATTGAAAATCAGCACTAAAATACCACCTTGAACTCTAACACGTATTTGAATGGAAGTAACTGTTATTAGATAGCCACTCATGTATATTTTGTGTTATATATGCGTTTAAAATTGCTTTTAAAATAGAAATGTGGGCACAAAATATACTTCTAAGTACGCCCCTGCATCCAATTCCCCGTCTTACACCAGCAACCTTAGACACCCCCGTCTCCCAGACCGCACTCCCCGCACCTCAACCCCGCAGCAGCCCGCCTCCCCGCGTAGTTCGTTAGCGAACTTCCATACTTTGTAATATGCAAATGTTGTGTCTAAGGGGATGCGGTGTTAGGCATCTTAAAATGAATTAATGACGCAGGTGACTTAGGGAGACACGTATACGTGGTTCGGAAGGGAGAGGGGTATTATATTTCGTATATATTTAAGTGTATATTACATAAGTTATATATATATATATATATAATAGACAAGTAAGCGCGAACGTTAAAACTGTATTCGGTGGGAAAAGATATGTGTCGTTACATTTAAAAATAAACTAAATACAATTCTAATGGTTCATATAACATGTTTTTTTAAAGATTTCTAGTTTTTACAGACCGTGAACGAAATTCAAACCTTTCCGTCTATAAGGTTTTTAGTATTTTGTTTATGATGTAGGTGAAAAATAACATAAAATATTAGAAACGGCTAAAATTGGGTTTACTTCATTTTAATATGTAACGCCACATATATACATCGTGTATTGAGACATGGAGAATATTTATACTATACTAGCTGTGTGTCCTAGCTTCACACGGGTTTTCTAACGTGGAAAATATTATCAAATCTTGCCTTTACTATGACAGTGCAATTAAATGAAATGACAACTGAACAATTAAACTTCCCATGCAATTCCTATAATTAAAGATCAATAATACTTTATTCAATTTAGGGCTGTCTAAAATATATTACACATTACAATAGTTTTAAGTGGATGCACATTCATCCAGGTTAATAGCATTTTGAGAATAAACCCGCTTGACACTGCACTTAAAACCTAATATCTAAAATTCTATTCATCTTTCTAAAATCCATTATCTAAAAAACTGTTATTGGTTTTACTGAGGACGACCAGTTTGTCAGTGTCTAGTATTGCCGGCTTTATTGTTTTGATTTTTATCCTTTTCCCTTGGAACTATTTTGCGTCTCTTTTAATTGCAATTTTCTCAATATTACTTCCACAAACTTTTCGTCGAGTTTATGCTCTCTCTATTAAAATTTATCATTAGTACCTACTGTCCCTATGAAATGGTATTAAGATTAGTACCTACTGTCCCTATGAAATGATATTAAGATATTCGATTCGTAGCTGAAAGTTAAAAACTTAGATATGCTGGATCTAGTAAAAGACCAACATTATATACTAGAAACAGCAACAAATTGGTCATTCCATGCTTCAGGCTCACTAAGTACAAAAACAGTTTTTTAGGTAATAGCGTTAGGTTTTATAACGAAATCCCGAAACACATGTCAAGCGGGTTTTAATATCTAAAGGCTATTATAGAGTGGATCAATATGTTAACGATTGTGACGTCTGGAAATGACGCCCCTCTCTGTGCATGGATGTAACATAAATTTTTGTAAAATATATAACATGAAGATATAAACCAGATCGAGTTTCCTGCCGGTTCTTCTCGATGACTGGGTTGTTCGCGAACCGGCGGTAGCTTTGACGTTCATAAGCGCCTTCTCAGGGCCTAAATTGAATAAAGGATATCTTGATTTTGATTTAGTTCAACTCGGATAAACGAATAATCATATTCTTACCTTTATCTAACTTATGTTTTTTTTTTTGTTGAAACATATATGTGTACCAAGCATACATACCTCAACAACCCTTATATATATTTGGTATCGGATAATATTTTAAACTATTTCAGTTTGATAAGGGAAAAAATAACACCCTTCCACTTGCATGTGTAAGCGTGTATGCGTGCACGTGTGTGGAGGTGATATGTGTAATGTTGTCGCAGTGATGTAAGATTTTGTGTCACTGTCGCGCAAGCAGCGCACTCAAGGGCTCCACGCCGAGGGA
>MU160630.1:0-14824 GCA_015888305.1 Antheraea pernyi | reverse complement strand
GTGACATTCGAGGGCAGATTATGATATTTTTTTTTATTTCCGCCCTACCTGTAACCAATGCTGCCCTACCTCAAATCCGACTCTAGCTACAGCCCCGCCGTAATGCTCGTTTCCTTTTTTGCACACAATTTGCAATCGATCGAGAAGTAAACATATAGTAAGGGTTGGCTGTGTCCGTCGCTTCGCCACAGGTCATTTTGGCATCGGGTCACGGTACCGTTGACCCCCACAGTCCTATAATAGCCCAGTTTACGTCACTCATTCGAATATTATTGTCTCATTTGTATGTTACTAATTATACGTTTGAATATACGTTATTTTTATCAATGAAGGCTTCGAAACATTAATCTAATGACATTATTTTATTATAGATTTTTGAATTATGTCTCATCGGATGTTAAATGACGTTATGGTTCAAGGTAAACGCTTAGATCTCTTAAGTGCAGTGTCGAAACTTATGCAGCTTCTTTGTCTTTATCTTAAATATCAAAAATGAATTGAATATTACACGTGTATATTATTTGATATTTATGACGCTACATTAGTATAGGGTTGTTAGTTCTTACTATCTATCGCCGGTAGACGCTGTCATGCCGGCCTGCGAAAAGTTGGATCTGCACAAGCTGATACCGAAACGCGACCCACAGAAGCGAATCACTATGACGGGCTTTTTCGCCATATACATGGTGGCTGCGACCCAGTCAGGCTGTAAACCCTACCACCCCGCTTTCGCCATTGCCACGTTCGTTATTCAGCAGGGTGCACCACGTACAGACGAGGTTGGCTTGGGTGTCTCAAGTCTTATGATGTTATTCGCCACCCCTTACACCCTTATACTCTTGGAGTATAGATAGGTTTCAACGTTTAACCAAAGATGCTCTAGCTTCCAGATCTAGAGGAAAACTGGCTCTACTAGTAAATTTTCACCCAAATATATTATGGTGCTACTAATTGTCTTTTGTCGATACAAAATTCTTATTTATTACTTCCGAGTTTGTATATTAAAAAAATATTTTTTTCAGGATTCAATTTATTTTCAAAAAGGTCAATTAAAATTCTATATAAGTCGATGCGTTTAATATTTTATTGTAAATTTGTTGAATTCGAAAAACTACTTCCAAAATATCCAAATTTCAAATATGACTGTTCTTTGGAAGCCCATAACTTGACAAATGAACATAACAGAGAAAAGAAATTGTGTATTTACAATATTTACTAGAAGTCCAATTAGGCACATTGTGAACGAATTGCAGAGCCCAAACTTTTCCACTTCAGGCCCCTATTTTGATATATCTATTGTACTAAAATCAGTAGGATATACACGCGTAATGGAATTATGTAACCATTCATTGTAGCTATTGTTTAAATTGGTGTGTCGTGTAAACAATATGGCTGATGTCAATAAACGGTCACACGCCGTTGTCCGGTCAGTGGCCTTGACACGGCGTCTATTCGGCCTCCAATCCCACTTATACAATGTTATATCATATGTTTATTTATTCTGTATTGATTCTAGATGGTGTATCTAAATACAATTGATTGTCAACTCTATATTTTGTAGTTTTTGACGAGATGATAATGTGTTATGTAGTGGCTTTTATATTTTATTTATATATACGTTTTTGTAGGTGGTAGAGCCACGCTGAAGCTATTACTGGTTTCAGTATGAATGGGTCGGCTCATCCGGGATACACTCTGACATAAAACTGACGTGAAGTAACTGTGCTTGCATTGTTGCTTTTCGTTTGGTCAGTCAGAGCGGAGGGCCACCTCCCTTCCCCTTCTCTTCCCTCCCCCCAGCGCAGACTGCCAACGCACTTGCAACTGCCCTGGTGTTACGGGTGTCTATGGACGGTAGTGATCGCTTAACATCGTGTGACCCATTCGTTTGTTTTGTTTGTTTGTTTTCTATGATATAATAAAAAAAACTAGTTGTAACCGCGGCTTCTTCCGCATGGAACTTTAAGCAAAAACATTTACTTATCGACTTTTCTCTCGTACTTAAGTCGCGTCGTCGTTAAAATCGCAATAACTTTTAATCGACCAAACCGATTTTATTGAAACAGATATTAAATGTTACTCGAAGAAATGCTTTATCTATACTTTCTAATAAATAGTTACTAATGCACGTTAAAATACTAAACTACCACGCGGCAACTGTTCCTAAAACGACCCGAATTGTTGAAAAGTGTTGGCAAAAAACTCGGCTTGGTTTATCTTTATGACCATATTCTTATTACAACAACACCAGTTATCATTCAGAGTCGTATGTTACGAAATGAATGAAACTCCTTGTGGAATTATCTAAAGAAATGTTAACACAATTCAATATAGATACCTGTTTCGAAATGGTATAACTAGTTCTAATAAAGCCCTACGAAATGAGAACAGTTCGATTCCCACAAGGAATTCAGAATCAAACCAGAATTCGTTTAATTCTATCTGAGACCGTCTGAAACTAGTTATGTTGTGAATGATTCCTTTGATAATCACGCTTTTGTAAGTAAACGAACTAAAAATTAATTTTTAAACATCCAGTGTAAAAAAGTAAAAAAGTGTATTGACATTACTTGTTAAAAAATAGTTCATTGGTAACTGTTTATAAATTGTAGTAAAAACCATTCTGCGCTTTTTTTTTAAATCAAATTAACTGAGTAGAGTATGAATATCTACTCAATATTTAAAAAATATTTTCTACCTTTTAAGCCGGTTACCCATAAAAGGTTTTTTTTAAACTATTGTTTATTTTGTTTCTTTATCTTTTATACATAGTAACTTGAAGGCTTTCGTGTTTGTATATTTCTATGCCATATCTGGCAAACGAACAGGTGGGTCAACTGATGTTAAGTGATCACCATCGTCCATAGACACTAACAACACCAGGGGAGTCGAAAGTGCGTTGCCTGCCTGCCTGTGTTTGGGGTAAAAGGAGGGGGAGGGAGAGGAAGTGGGACACCGTCGCTCTGACTGACCGAACGAAACACAATAATGCAAGCACTGTTACTGCACGTCGGTGTTCTATGAGAGTGTGGTACTACCCCGGACGAGCCGACCCATTCATGCTTCAACGTGGCTCTACCACCTACCGATTAATTACCTATTTATTTTTATTAATTAAATTTATGCGCCAAACAATAAACGAGCGCTCGTCCAGTGCTCAAACTTCGACCATATAGAGAAAATAATAATTTTAATTGATAACACTAAAGCTCGCTAAAAAACAAAAAAAAGAATGAAGAAACTCAGCTGAGAAACAGAGGGAGATGTTCTTAGCCGTTTCCCCTCTACCTATCTTTTTTTATATAGATTATTGTTTCCTCATCAGTCCTTGACAAGAGTGCTAAATTTCATTTTATTTTAATGTTTTGAAATAGGTGAAAATGATGTCCAAAGTTTACCATACATAAATAGACAGATAGATACAGGTGAAGCTAACAAAAGCGTGTTAAAAACGAGAACCTGTTCTCATAAATTGTAACAGGTTAAAGAAAAAAGAATTAAGAATGCTCGAGAATGAATTCAATTGAGTTCTCACGAGAAATTCACAATTGGAACTCAAACTGGCTTCATTCGGCTCGTATTGACTTGAACAAGTTTTTCCTGTGAATCTTTTTTAATTGATAACAACGATTTAAACACACTGGTTAGTGTTGAAGTCAATGAAATCTTGAGAATTAACTTCTGTATTGAGTTTTTGGCGGGATTTTCATCTGTCATGTAGCGGATTTTATGTTTTATTTATAATCTTGTGTTACTTGACTCTATATTGTGTAGAATTGGTGGTGTTTTATGTAATATAGTTTGTTTATTGTGCATAAGTGAAGTGAATGGAAAATAATACGACGGACCATGAATTCGGAGATGCCACAAAAACTCCATGGAAAGTTCTCTAACAAGATGGCCACCAAGTAGTTCATTGTAATTATATCAAGAAACTTGTAATATCGATACTCACTTGACAATGGCAGTAATGGTCTGCTAGAGGACTGGTTGCGAAAAATAAAGGTAAAAAAAAACTTCTGTATTAAATTTTAAATATTCGGATAGACGTTACATTGCACTTTCGCCTGAAAGAAAAAATGTACCGTTCTCAACAGATAGATAAAGCCTACATTAACGCGAGCGACGCCGCGAACAAAACCTAGTTATATCTATTTTCATTGTCGTATATCTTCTTCATTTTTTTTTTCTGTAGTTGTGTATGTAACTGAACTCCTTCTAAACGGCTGGACCGATTTTGATGAAATTTTGTGTGCGTGTTCCAGTGGATCCGAGAATGATTTAGATTTAATAGAATCCAATAAACAATTGGAACCGGTAGGTGACGCTGCGGTTGAATTTTAGATTTTTTTTTTATTATCAAGGCAGGATAACGTCTGCCGGGACCTCTACTTATAATATATATATTCGTATAATATAATAATATCTTTCGATTATTCTTGGGACTGCCACGATTCTGTAGCCCTTCCGGGATGTTTTTATATGTTCGGTTGATTCTTATGCGATCATCAGCAGTATCGCTATTGTAGGCCGACTTCGCGACATTCATAAGAGAATAATGAAAGTACTCGTAGACATACGATAGTCCTTATTTGAAGCATTGGATAGCAGTGATTATATAATTTAGTTAACTCAATATTGTATTACGTTTAATTTCTTATTTTAATTAAGTGGCTTAATAATCTCATTTATATTTTTAAAATTGACCCTTGTTGCCTTATGAATATATAAATGAAAAAAAAATGAAATATATTCCCGTGTCAAACTGCAATGTCAGTTTAGTCTAAGTGGAAAGTGCTAAGTCTAAAAGAGCTGGTTCTAATTCAGGTTACAAGTTTTGACCTAAACAAACTTTCCATATTAAAATAAAAAACTTGTAAAAAGATAGATAATTTAAGCGAGATAAGAAAATAATTCTCCTGGAATATTTACCCTATATTTATGTATACGTGGGCACAACCTAGTGGACAATATAAATCAATTCACAAGTCCTTATTCAAATAATAAAACCTGTCTCATACGACAACAGGTTCTTAAAGATTCGAGTAATCGCCTGTCGCGATCTTTTCAATCAGAATTCTCACAAGAAGTTCAATTCCCACATAACTGGAACGCACAGAACGCCCCAAAACGAGTTATGATGCGTAACTCGTCCTATTGTGGGTACGATTTGTATGAGTTATCTTCCAAAGTCGATTGAAGTCGTGGGAAGGATTGATATAAAGTATTTTGTGGAACGAGTTTATTTGATAACTTGTTGATATATAAAAGTCATGGTTCAATAACAATTGAAAGTATAAAAAGGTGGATTTTTTTAAAAGACTGAGATAAGATGATTTGATTAGGTGGTAGAGCCACGCTGAAGCTATTACTGGTTTCAGCATGAGTGGGTCGGCTCGTCCGGGTTAGTACCACTCTCTCACGGAAAACCGACGTGAAGTAACAGTGCTTGCATTGTTGAGTTTCGTTCGGTCAGTGAGAGCGCCGGAGACCCACCTCCCCTCCCCTCTCCTCTCTCCTCTCCCTTTCCCTCCCCTAACCCTTCCCTCCAAAAGATGGCAACGCACTTGCGACTCCTCTGGTATTGCTAGTGTCTATGGACGGTGGTGATCGCTTAACATAAGGTGACCTACGTGTTCATTTGCCTCCTTTTGACATAAAAAAAAATTATAACGTCATGACATGCTAGTAAACGTGACCGACCATATTGCGCTTGCGCGTCTTGCGTCACAGTAGCGATGCGTAATATAAAAGCCTAATATTGAGATTGTGCAATGCATCTTATGGTTGATGAATTAATAAACTAGGTATATTAAAAATGTATATAATTATTATTCGGAGTGCTTAATAGATGTGAAAGGGAGTCTAATCATAATAATTTCAAATTATGATGTTTAAACAATTCACCTTATAATTAATTTTAAAAGTCCAAAGAAAAACAATTTAAATTCCATTGTTTTCAGTTTTCACTTCTGTCGGCAGTAGGTACTTATGTGCCTCGACTTTTTTTAATAATAAACAAACTACGTGATCCGTTTGAATTTGTAATTATTCATATTACCCGGGTACTGTAAATAATGCCCTGATTAATCACTTGATTCATAACATATGTATTTAGTTAATAAAATTATAATCAAGTTTAATTATCAGGACTAGATTTGTATGTAGGAGAATGTTTGGAAATATATACAAAGCATTAAGTAATTTGGCTTAAAAAAAAACCATATAAAAATGTTGTGAGTGAGTGACACAAATGAAATTGTAAAAAATATTGACAGAATTGACGACGGTACATAGTCAAAATAGCCTATATTCAATTAAGGCCCTGAGAAGGCGCTTATGAACGTCAAAGCTATTGATACTTTTTTAAATTAAGTTTTTGAAATTGCGTTTTAAACTTATTTTGAAAAATGCTAAAAAACATAAAACAAAAATGCTTTACTTTTGCGTAATGCATATGGGGATTAAAATTATCACAAACCCTATCACCTCCTAACGGGAATACATAGAATTACTAATAACCCTGTATATTATATAGTAATAAAAAACAAACTAAATAATTTCTGTGAATCGATTTGTATAAAAAAAATATAATTCTTATTAGAATTGTGGAAATAGAAAACGCACTTGCAAAGTCCGACCCCTTCATAGCCGCTAGAACAAACACCCCATAATATTCCTAAGAGAAATTCGAATTCCGAACGCCTCTCGCACCGCCATCTTGTGCAAGACGCCGATACTGAGTAACTATGCCGTGTATTTTTTTCCCAAAAACGTCTTAACTTGTATATTTTTATGCCACTTTAGTCCTTATTTACTACACTTAAGTTGCGAAATCGTTCGCGGAAAAATGTACTATTGCCTTCCATTTACGACCTTAATCAAAAGTCTTATAATGAAAACTATTTTATTCAAACTTAAACATTAAAGACACTTACATAGAGTTTAAATTTGTAATAATTATGTTTAAAGTTACGTCAAATTTGTACCGAAGTTGAAAACTATTATAACAATGCACGCGGACAGACGACTACCTCCTGTCTTGCTTTATAGTAATACTTTTTAACGTATCTGACAGAGTCAGATATATTTATCTGGGCTTATATAAAGAAGGCGGGAATAGTCGGATAGTGGAGCAAGTTTGCAAGAAGTTTGGAAGAGGGCAGGTTTTATTGGATTTTCGTTCGGTTTGTTATGGTCGGTAATAATGGAACGAGGGTTCGGAAAGAGATATCTTTTTTATATTTATTTTTTTATTAACATTTCAGTTACATAGTAGTTTTTTTTTGTTTAGATACAGAATGTTTATACAACGTGTCGATAATATGTAAATCTTAAGTTTGTACAACACGTAGGTTGTATTGGGGTAAGAAGATTTTTTCCGAATAGGTCGCGACTTGGTGATAAATCAGTCACAGTGTCTCATTTGCTTTGTCGCGTCTTAGGGTCAGCAAGTGTACATTAAGCTACCTACAAGCGTGCTATAATAAAAAAGTGGGCGTGTGCTTACGAACACATGATAGAAGTGAAAACTTATGAAATGCACATTACAATTTATATAGATATATCAATGTATATAATTAAACAATAGTTATTATCTACGAAATACGATATATCCTATTATTATTATTATAATACGTAAAAAATTACTAGAACGATGAATTCCTTGTCATACTGTAATCCTTCCTGTCGACTCGAGCCGATTAAACCCTATCCGAGCGTGACGGTTTACTTTCCTTCACTGTTCAACGTGCCTAAAGATGTTCTCACTTCAATAATACTCATCTGCTTACATAACTTTTATTCCATCATTTGATATGCCCATACCACGCTAACTTTTACTCCTGAGTTTTTCTGAAATAAAAAGTTTTTTAACTCCGTTGTGATTTGTAATTCGATGCAACGAGACACTGATATTAAAAAGAGACAGACGTATGCATCTATTAGCTTTCACTTGTGAGAGAATGAGACAGAATACATTATACAGTGTTTCTTATATTCCCGGTTTTCTTCGTCGGCGTGGAATAGTTACTTTGGGCCAACGCTAAGACGCAGCGGAAGCTCTCAAAAGGAAAAACAAACTGGTATTTAAACATTCTTTATTGGTGCTCCGCTCCTATTGGTCTTAGCGTAATGATATATAGCCTTCCTCGATAAATGAGCTATGTAACACTGAAAGTATTTTTTAAATCGGACCAGTAGTTCCTGAGATTAGCGCGTTCAAGCAAACAAACTTTCAGCTTTATAATATTACTAGCGGGCCCCGCAGACGTTGTCCCGCCCTGATTATAAAACTATCCTTGACAAATTTATTACCAAAACCTTTCTCTCGAATCACTCTATCCAGTGGTGAAAACCGTATGAAAATCCAAATCCGTATGAAATCCAGCAGTTTTTTTTTATTGTAGCTCGGCAAAGTGACTGCACTGTGCCTGATGGTAAGCACAGAACAATCCAAAAACAATGGCGACCACCGAGAGACATACTATCCATCGCCGGTCGCCGCTGTCATGCCGGCCTGCGTACGTATCTCTTCACCAAGGACCCCATGTCATAGGATGGAGGGAACCTAGTGGCCGGGAGATTGTTCCGGAGTTTTTGAGTTTATCGCGAACAGACAGACAGACAGACGACTTTGTTTTAGACTATGTTAGATACCTATCGATTTCTGTTACAAGATTTTCTAAAAATATTACATTTGTAAACAGAACCATAGAGTTTTAAATATAGTCACTTAACTAGCTTTTAACCGCGGCTTCGCTTGTGTTATAATAATATAGACTTTACTTTTCCCTGGTTAAAAGTATCTCTTTCTCGAGCAAGGTGTAAAAATATGCAAATATTAAAGATGACCAGTTATGTAGTTAAAAAGGAATCTTAAAAAAATACGCGATAATAAAATTGCTTGACGTAAATTATTACTACCTTAAAATATGTAGATAATCTACAAAAATAATATAAATATAGTTCTTTTGAGGATCAAACAGGTTAAAACAACTTTTTTTTTATATCATAGGATACAAACGAACAGATGGGTCACCTGATGTTAAGTGATCACCACCGTCTATAGACACTTGCAACACCAGAGGAGTCGCAAGTGCGTTGCCAGCCTGTGTTTGGGGGGAGAGGGGATAGAGGAGAGGGAGAGGGGACGGGGAAGGGAAATGGGTCTCCGAACGACTGACCGAACGAAGCGCAACAATCCAATCACTGTTACTTCACGTCGGTTTTCTGTGAGAGGGTGGCACTACCCCGGACGAGCCGACCCATTCATGCTGAAACCAGTAATAGCTTCAACGTGGCTCTACCATCTTCAACTGAACGTATTGGAATTTGTCGTAGATAGTTGTTTTTGGATTCGAT
Organism: Antheraea pernyi; assembly: GCA_015888305.1. Taxonomy (NCBI): domain Eukaryota; kingdom Metazoa; phylum Arthropoda; class Insecta; order Lepidoptera; family Saturniidae; genus Antheraea; species Antheraea pernyi. The sequence goes on along the minus strand of MU160630.1, from coordinate 5,461 downwards.
CCAGTCTTTGCCGTGTTTTTAATGTCCAACGAAGTTGTGAATCAGGTATTACGTATAAATAAATATAGGTAATTGTACATTTATATTAATTGTTTTTTATTATATAATAAAACTTTATAATATAAATTAGGAGGCAAATATAGCGTGCGACATTTCACCAATCGTCTGACCGCTAAACAGAACAGGGTTAGTTATGGAGTCGCTGTTGTAGCGCTTTCGATGTTTTTCCCTATTGATGGCAATGGGTATTTTGAAATATACCAGTATAACTGTAGTTTCAAAAGTTATATCTAGCATTTTAATGAATTATTTATCAGTCAATATTATTCTGTTAAAGTAATAATGTTTATAAAAGTTTCAATAGGTCTAAATGCCTTCAAAGGTTGCAATGAAATGTCGCATTGCGACGTAACATAGTAATTTATTTATACATTAAATTAAATAAAAATTATGTCTCTCTATATATTGTCAAAATAATAGTTTTTTATTAAATGGATATGATAGTATATGCGTCACTTATAACAAAATAATAATTTATAAAAGTTTTATCTGTCTGTTTGTTCCGGCTAAACTACGAAACGGCTGGGCCAATTTTGGCGGACATTTCACTGTGAAACTGTGACTTTATAGGCAGTAATACCTATAGGCTATTTAGTTTTAGATTAGCTGTCACCTGCGACTTCGTCCACAGTGACATCTCGAAAACTGTTCAAATATCTAAGCCGGGATATTGTTAATATTTAACTAATTATTTTATATATAAAAATAGATATTTTTTTGCGTTCGTATTCTATAGAGTGCCATTCTAGTGGCTATAGATCTTTGTTAAGCAATCACCTTATACTTACGTGATTTATTTCTTCGAATTGATTACGCTATTGACCTAACAGGGTCTTAACAGTTTCACCGGACTACCACTTACGCGAAGATTATGCATTGTCCAATTAACTGAGAGTAGATGGCGCGCGTATCGGACCTACAAATGTATTTGAAAGACCGTTTCAGTAATTCTATATCATCTTATAATTTTACATTTTTGAGATAACAATTTAAAAAGCGATTGCCAAGCCGCGCTCCATACTAAGTATGGAGTACATATCGTATATTTATACAGACTAGCTGACCCGTGCCACTTCGTCTGCGTGGAACCGGTTACCTACCAAAACAATCTTATAAAAACCCAGAACCCGATTATAGCCATTCCTAACGTTTAATAAACCAAATAATTCAGGGAATTACTCAAACAGATGCCTAGTTAGTTTAGTGAATGACTTACACATGTGTAGAAGAAATTTAGATGAGACGGACGTAGCGCCGTATTTTATTCAACAAGGTCAATAATTTCGTTATAATTGAATCATTTGGACATTGTTTATACAAATATACTAAAATCACGAATAAAAATGGGAGGGTGGGGTTAGTAAAGTGAAAATTTGGGGTTATAGGCATTTTTTTATGGCAAATAAAAAAAAACATACAAAAAAAAATTGTAATCACATAGAGGTATAAAATATACTTTACGACCTATTCTCATATCTACCAAATATCCATTTCGGTTGAGCCGCTTCGGAGGAGTTCGAACACAAACACCGTAACACGAGATGAGATATAATATAAGTTATAAATAAAAGAATATAAACAAATTGAGCTGGAATTTCAAATGAGTGAATTTAGTTGAAGGGAAACTCTGTTATGAGAAAAAGTGTGTGTGTACTTATGTACACGCGTTAGAAGTTATACTTCTTTGGCGTAACAAGATAAAAATGTTATCTTTCGCCTTATTCAACGTTTGTAAAAAAACGACACTAACAATAGAAAAAGTTGACTGTAGCTAACTTCAGGGTGTCGGTTTTTCGTGACGGTGTGCGCGTGCATCGCAATAACTTCAGGGTGTCGGTTTTTCGTAACGGTGTGCGCGCGCATCGTAATAACTTTAGGGTATCGCTTTTTCGTGACGGTGTGCGCGCGCATCGTTATAACTTCAGGGTGTCGGTTTTTCGTGACGGTGTGCGCGTGCATCGCAATAACTTCAGGGTGTCGGTTTTTCGTGACGGTGTGTGCGCGCATCGTAATAACTTCAGGGTGTCAGTTTTTCGTGACGGTGTGCGCGCGCATCGTTATAACTTTAGGGTGTCGGTTTTTCCTGACGGTGTGCGCACGCATCGTAATAACTTCAGGGTGTCGGTTTTTCGTGACGGTGTGCACGCGCATCGTATAAACTTACTCTCATCATTTTTCCCTAACGCGCCAAAAGAAGTATAACTTCAAAAATGGTGGTAGGGCTTTTTCTAAGCTAGCTACTACTATATTTGTCTGACTGTATGCACAATATTAGTCTATATGAAGTGGCTTTCGGCTAACGCAGACTTTACTGAGATCTAACCACAAAACCAGAAGCACTCTGTCAATCCTGCCTGAAAATTAAAAGTACCAGGGTTAAACGCATGTATGATTGTAGTTCCAACTTAAAAAGTAACCTATAGTTTATCTCAGCCACTTCGTAAACACAGGAGGTAAATAAATCCAGCCTGGTAACATACAGAATACTAGAACCTGTGGAGTTAGAATTGATTTCTATAACACGTTAATTAATTCGTTCGGTTAGATAGTTTTAATATGGGAAATCAAGTTTGTAGTGTGTAAACCACAATTGTGGTTTTGTAGGTGGTAGAGCTAAGATGAGTCTATTACTGATTTCAGCATGAATGGGTCGGCTCGCCCGAGGTACTACCACTCGACCCACAGAAAACCGACGTGAAGTAACAGTGCTTGCATTGTTGCGTTTCCTTCGGTTAGTGAGAGCACCGGAGGAGCACCTCCCCTTCCCTCTCCCTTTTTCCCCCCCCCAAACACATAGGATAGCAACGCACTTGCGACTCCTGCAGTCCTCCTTCGACTACGAAATGTTGTTAACAATGCAAGCACTGCTACTTCATGTCGGTTTTCTATGAGAGGGTGGTACTACCCCGGTCCACCCCACCCATTAATGCTGAAACCAGTAATAGCTTCAGCGTGGCTCTACCACCCACTAAAGGTAATGCACCAGCCTTGATTTTCAAGTTGACTCTAACGATATATGGACGTTGAAACGGTGAAAAAAAATGCAAAATAAAGAATACACATTTGTTATTGTAATACAGCCCGCAGCTACAAACATTGAAGCCCGTAGGGCAGCGGTGCTCAAACCTGAACTGATGGCGATCCACCTGAATATTGTTAAACAACGTTATCGACTCTGCAACTTTACAAGTATGTGTTATGCAGGATTGTCATCTAGGTACGTGTGGGTAACTCCTTTTAAAAACGATAAAAGAAAGTGATATTATTCTTGCCTAATTGTGGATCAAATAGATTTAAGTTGTTTACACTTTGTTTTAATTAGCTACATGCTATAACATAATCTGTGAATGGTATAACAGCAAATTTTTTACGAGATCGACTCAAAAAGCACTCGCGATCGACCTGTTAGTGACCTGCATTAAAATAAAAAATGATATTTAAAACAACCCAGTTTCAAATATCTACAGACACAATTAAACCACGCTGTCCGATATCTAAATATATATGGAATTGTCATGTTGTTTATTCGCGATGAACTCTGAAACTACTCAAGCGATCTTCGTGAAACGTTGGCATTTATGTATAACTAGCGAACCCGGCAGACGTTGTCCGCCCTGATTATAAAGAAATCAGTGATAAGCTATATATCTTCCGAATGAATCCTCTTATACACTAGTGAAAACTGCATGAAAATCTGTTCAGTAGTTTTTGAGTTTATCGCGAACAGACAGACGGACAGATTAACAGACGCCGTGGGCGATTTTGTTTTATACTATGCAATGACTTGGTCCATTTTGAGAGATGGGATAATTTATATTTCGATTAATGGACTCAATATTTTTTAATCTCAAAACAATTGTCAATGTTGATTATTGTTATTAATTGTAAATTTTATCACTCTTGAACAGATGGCGCTCTAAATTATTTGTTGAAAGTGTAGTGTAGGACCGACTGTTATAGATAGATAACTCATAGATGGCGCCACGTTTATATAATCATAATTTTCATTGAATAATGAATAATTGAGCCACAGCAACGCATGGCCGGGTCAGCTAGTAAATATATAATTATTGTACCGTGATTGTCGTCTCCATAGATTTTCAGTGCGGCCGGTCAGTTCGTCACGACAGAGTTCGGTCGTACCGATGTGGCGCGGCGCGTCATTGCCTTCTCGCTTTATGAGATCAACGATTCCCTATATACAATGTTAACCAATTTTTATATTTTCCATCATTTTTTTTTACTTTTGACTCCAATCTCATCAGAAGTTAAATGACGATATGGTCTAAGACCGTAAACACGGTAAACCTAGAGGAAGTTGGCTCTCAAATGCAGTTGCTGAAACACACCAACAGGTGCTTGGCGACAGATTCTTAACCAGAGGATGTATGCTAGCAAGGCGGACTTAGAATAAAAAAAAATTACAAAAAAAAACCGCCTTCGATGGGAAAAACCAATAAGGCACTAAAAAGCGAAAAACAACTGAATTATTAAATTAACCAAATTAAGCCAGCGCAGACGCTCTCGAGTCGTACAATGTTCTATGGGTTCATCCGGCTCGAAGTAGACTGAGATCACCTCCAGCAACATGGTGCCGGCCTGCTATATTCGAATAGGTTGATCCGTAAGCGAGCTATAAGATTATAAAAATTGCCAAAAAAAAATCATATATTTTGTATAGGAAGTGAAAATTCTAACAGGATTGTTTTTAATCACTCTTAAAATGATTCCCATAGGAATTTGAAAAAAATAATCGTAATAGTTTTTACTAACTAATATCCGTGACTTCGTTTGCATTGTCCTGTGCATACGCAACACACGGGTTGCCCCACTTCTCCACAGCAAGAAAACACAAGGCTTGCGTAAATTAGTTTCTTAATACTTTAATAACCTTGTATAAAATGGAAATATCATGATAATACTTTGGTTTTAAATAAGAACAAAATACTGAAACGATGACGCCTTAGTTGATAGCGTATTTGGACATTGCTTCGATGGAAATAGGCTCGAATGTTAGTAGCTGAGTTGGAACTTTCGGTGAAGGAAATCATTGTGATGTCACCATCGTATGGCTTTTTAACCGACTTCGAAAAAGGAGGAGGTTACTACGTTCGGTTGTATGTATTTTTTTAATGAATGTTAATCGATATATCCGTCAATTATAAACCGATTTTAATGATTTTTTTAAATTTGTATTGGTTATATTCAGAGGTGGCCCCATATAAATCTGAAGGGAATATTCAACCCCTAAGGGGTTGAAAAATCGCTTATTTGATTTTCATCCACTTCGTGTCTACGTATTTTCGTGAAATTGGATCCGATTTATTATACCCATTAGAAACCAGATATATTTATGGACACTAAAAACAGAGAAATATTTTTTTTTACAAAAAAAAATAAA
>MU160629.1:11836-72566 GCA_015888305.1 Antheraea pernyi | reverse complement strand
GGTGACTCAATTAAAAGGTAATTTAATAGTGACTCTGTCGCCTGTAAATTTAATGCGATAACACTCTGTACATACTAATTTTAAAGGTTTTCAATTACAATTCCTTTTAAAATGTTCAGTTTTGTTTGTATTTCTACTCATTACATGTGTAGGAGTACCAAAACATCCCCCACAAATACATGTAACTCGGGAGGAGACGGTGGAAATTACTTTGGGGTGTAAGGGGTGTCGAATAACATCTAAGACTTGAGACACCCAAGCCAACCTCACCTGCACGTGGTGCACCCTGCTGAATAATGAACGAGGTAATGGCGATAGCGGGGTGGTAGGGTTCTACAGCCTGACTGGGTCGCAGCCACCATGTATATGGCGAAAAAGCCCGTCATAGTGATTCGCTTCTGCGGGTCGCGTTTCGGGATCAGCCTGTGGCATATCCAGCTTTTCGCAGGCCGGCATGATAGCGGCGACCGGCGATGGATATTGTGTCACTCGGTGGTCGCCGTTGTTTTTGGATTGTACTGTGCTTACCATCAGGCACAGTGCAGTCATTTTGCCGTACTACAATAAAATTTATACTAAGTACCCCCTTACCTCAATCGCATCTAGGAAGTTGTTTTATCAAATCAATAATATAGAGCTTAAATGGTTAAAAAAGAAATAATTATTTTAAGTTAACTGGAAAACATACAGTATATACGTAATAAATCATCGCGAAGCGCGGCTTCACTCTCTAAAGGCCTCGAGGGTAAAGCGATTTCATTGTAACAAGTGGTCGAAATTCGGCCATTTTTTTTTTGTTGAAGTTTTATTATGTTATTATTAAGGTTTTTTGTCATAGAGTGCACAGATATTGTAGATTCGTATATAGAATATAGATTTCTAAGCAAAGCTTCGACTCGTCGATAATATGGAAAATTACAAACTGTTTCCAAAAAAAAAGTTATTATACTTAGAACTGGTCATTAGATACTGAAGAAAAAAAAGAAAATCCATAAACAAACAGAGGACAGAAGGTATTGACCTGTTTTGTCTTCACCTATTTAGATATAGATGAATTATAATTATTATTCATAGGTTTACGGGTTAACATACAACGATGTACAAGAAGAACCGATGCTGGAAACTAAACGCCGCGAATTGATAACCGCCGCTGCAATGCAGTTAGATAAAACGCATATGATACGTTACAACGAACGCACTGGAGATCTTAATATTACAGGTTAAATTTTACCATTGAATAGCATTGAATTGTTTTTTATTTTTAAATTAGGACAACAAAATTAATAGATATATATTTATCTATGTCATCTTCTATATCATTTGTATCTGTGGATTGTGTATGGATTATAATCCGTCGTCAAGAATATAGCAGTAGAATATATTGGCTCAAAAGTCAACAGACTAAAAAGGGTCACTTTTGACACATTTAACACTATGTTCTTTGTCGTAGCAAACCGATCAGGTGCTGAAACTATAACATCCTACACAACACTCCCATCCAAAGATTTCGCCAGCCCACAACGTATTGGCTATTTTAAATTCTGGCTAATCTACAGTTCTAGATATTCTCACGTACGGTAATACTATGATAAAATTTCTCAGGTCCCCTTTTCCTTATGGTTTTTTTCTTAACCGTTCAGCCGGTAGCGTTACCAATATAAATTGGTAAATATACGCGAATTTTAAAAATCTAGTTGATACTTGCCAGGGCTCGAACATGTTGGCATTCTACGGGTCAAACCATTCTACACTCAAGTAACGTAACTCACGAATAAATAATTAATAATAAATTAAGGTTCAGTCATAAACTCCAAGCATACTTTCATTATCTATTATGTGGTACAGATTTGGGTCGCACAGCGAGCCACTATTATATCACTTGTGGTACGATGGAGGTATTCAATTCAATGGTACGAAAGTCGATGACCCAAGGATACGTTCTGGAAATGTTGAGCAGGTGTACCGACTTCCAGCAGCTAAAAGTGAGTTAGTCAATTACGTACTCATTTACTTTAATTTTTCTCATTTCATATGTGTAAAAATAAATTAATATTAAAAATAATATTTTAAAAATCAAGCTTTTTACAGAAATGAAATAAAAGCATGTTTTGAACAATATGTAGTTAATATTATTTTTTCTTATGCTGTGTATGGCGGCCATTTTGAAATTCGCCATCTTGTTTGTTTTTGTGTATTGTTGTCAAGACTGGTCAATGGTCAAAATTGTAAAAAGTTGAAGCTATAATTTAGCTTGCAAGACTAAACAAAGTAACAAATATTACAAGGTAAATAAAAGCTTGTAAAAAAGAGGATATACATCACGTCCGGTACTTGCATATTGCGCGCAGAATTTCTGCATCCTGTTTTTTTTTTTTTTTTTATTGTAGCATTGGTTTGTTATATACTTATGTGTATTTAGTAAAATAAAGGTGTAGTCCGTTGAAGCTGTTAAGACCTTGCTAGGTCAATAGCAAAAATAAAAAAATAATGGTATATTCCATTTTACCGTGGTCCATTGAAATTTATGCAAAAGAAGCGGGATATATCTTTAAATACGTAGGTAGCGATTGGCAACAATTGTATTTTCTAATATTTGGTTTCAGTCAGTACACAATCTACACACACCATATTTTAGACTTTGTTTGTTTGACGCGTGTGATCAATAGCATAAAAAAGAACACGTTGTTTTTGGGGGAATCCTCGTGATATTTTGCCTTTTTAAATTCTCTGTTTGGGTATTTACAGTAATAACACGTGACATGCTGTGAAAATAAGGCGTATGCAACGTAAATTAATTTCAGGTAAGAAAAGAGGAGCTGACAGAACTATGGTCTCTGAAAGATCATTACTGTGAACTTCGAATTGAAGATGTACCGGAGGAGATACATTGGAAGATAAATATATTGTTGCAAACGTATTTATCTAGAGGACGCGTCAATGGTTCGTCTTTACAATCGGATTTGAACTACATAAGTCAGGTAAGTTTTCTCGAGATTAATGGATAAATTAAAATCGTACCCATGATACCGCAAAGTCGTTTTCACGAAAATAAAGTAGAGATTTTCATGAAAATAAAGTAGGTTTTTATGAAAATAAAGTAGAGGTTTTCACTAAACACCGGATTAATAAATTATTTCAATTATGTAAATCTTATAGTACATACCGATTAGGATGATATTACAAATCGAAATTTTATTTTTCTAAATCCCGCGTTGAAATATTTTCTAGGCAATAAAAATGACGCTTGTGAAAACCGGAACTCTTGATTTTAATATTTAGAGGTCGCACTTTGGAAACTTCTATTGCCTGTATAACACACATTTTTTTTTAATAACTTTGTAATTTACGCACCAATAATCGGTTTCTAATACGTGATATTTAATTTTGTAGGGAATTGAACTCTCTTCAAAAATGTCTTGTATTATCTTTCAATAAACCAACTCAATAAAAAGTTATATAATTGTAAGATTATATTGTGAATGGCTTTGTAAATTGTAATAAATAATAAAAAGATAAAAACAACTTAATAAATTCATAATAAAATAAGATGATTATTAGTACACTGCGCTATTTTTTTTTTTTTACAAAAATGTAAAATTACAGACACGTTAGATTTATATTTTTATTATATGTATGGACTAGCGGAAACGGTGCACTTTGTGCCGCCCTGTTAATAAAAAAATCCTTGACAAATTATATACGTTAACCTTACCCGTGAATCACTTTATCTATTGGTGGAAACCGCACGAAAATCCGCTGAGTATTTTTTGAGTTTATCGCGAATAGATACACAGACAAACGTGGCAGAAGACTTTGTTTTATAATATGTAATGATATAGATTACACTGTACTTACAGAACGCGGTTCGTATCGTACGAGCACTGTTTGAGATGACACTGCGTAAAAATAATGCCTACATGGCCGGTTTATATTTGAAAATGGCTAAAATGCTCGAACTACAACAGTGGGATTTCTACAGCGACATGAGACAGTTTAACTGCTTCACGATGGAGATTCTGAAACATATTGAATATCCTATGTTGAAACCGGACCAGCTACGTGATATGGAGTGGCAGGAATTAGGTTAGTTTTATATATATTTACAAGGTTAGGATTTAGGTAAGTTTGGGGCCCACACACGAGCAGAGCCTTTACAATATAAAATGTTAGTAAAACATATTACAAGGCTTTGGACAAAGAAAAACAATTATAGCCTGTTTTTTAAATCTAAATAAAATAAAGATATCTTCTTTAATGTTGTTATTCATTGTGCAGATAAATGTTGTTAAAATTAGTTATTGTAATTATAATTATCTCTACTCGTAGCTTCATTTCCGATATACATGAATGCGTTTGTGAATCATGCAATTTCGATTGTAAGATTTTTTTTTTAACGTGGGGAAATCCCTTATGGATACGCCACCCTCTCGGGGGAGAGGATGGGTTACGTCCGATTTGCACGGACTAAAACCCCACAGTGTACCATCCGACCGTATTGTTGGGGCGGCAAGGGATCAATCTACGCTATTCCCCTTGGATAGCCGCCCCAACGGTCCGCCCTGCGGAATGTGGGTGCCGGGCTCCATCCTAATAGTGTGCACATCCTAGAAATGTGCCCGCACACACCAGCTGCCTCCCCTCGTCTACTGGACCTGTGCAATGAGGAGATGGCCCCCCCGGCCCATCCCCTCAGGTCCGGCTATGGTGGAGGGAGAAGAAGGGCAAATTGTCGCCTCCTCCCTCCGGGCCTCCGTTGTCGGAGAGGGCCACTCAGAGGGTTATCTTCGCGTACCCTCTCCGCCGCCTCCTTCTGCGAGATGATGTCCTCGCAGAAGGAGGCCATCGCATTCCAAGCCTCCTCGCTCCCGAGCATGGCCAAAACCACACTCGGCAGCGACAAATCCAACCCTACCGCCGCAGTCAAATGCGGCGCTGTCCCTCCCACGCCGCACACTCAGACAGAGTGTGCTGCGCGGTATCCTCCGCAGCGCCGCATTCATGGCATGCGGCGGTTGGCTCCCTACGAGCGATCTGGTGCAAGTACCACCCGAAGCAACCATGCCCGGTGAGTACCTGCACCAGTCTGAATGACAGGGAGCCCCAGCGTCTCCCTATCCAATCCGGCAGGACCGGGCGGACGGCGTCAATAGTGTAACGCCCATACCGCTCGTCCGCCAGGTCCCGCCTCCGTCGTACTTTTGCCTCCTCCCGGCCCTCCCTTCTCCTGGCCGCAATCTCTCCGGGAGCCGGAGGTTCCCCAATACTCTTCCTTGCCGCCGTAAAGTCGTACACGGCGGCAAGAACTTCCGCCTCCAGCTCCCAGGGTAGGGAGCCGGCGAGCCCAAAAAAAAAAAAATAGATACTTTTGACAATTGTCAATATCAACTACGAGTTGAGATTTTTTTTTCTCGAACTGACTACGCTATTGACTTGGCAAGGTCTTTACAGCTTCACCGGGCTACTAAGGCGAGCGCTTAAGGCACTCAGCCGATTATATTTTTAGGTAACACACTCAAGGGCGCACGGCCCACCTCAGCTCAGGTAACAGCCCAAGCTGTAGTCGATCTAGTAATGATTATGTACTAACCCACTTTTCTTTGCCTACTATTATTTAAAAGAAAAATCGTGTTGGATATGGGAGTCTAGAACTATTAATAACATAAAGTATGGGACCAATCTTGAGTACAAAGGTACCCAGAATTGCGTAAATCAATTATGTTCTTTATTCTCCGATGCTAATCCCAAATAGAAAGAATAATGTGATTATTTTTTCCAAAAAAAATGTGTTTAGTGGAACCTTCTCTGTACTGCATTAATATAATAAAAGAAAACTATGTAACTATTTAGGATTATTAGGCAAAAACCAAAATTGAACCAAAAATGTTTAAAAACAATTGATAGATAGTTTTAAAAATATGCAATTATAAGAATATACAATAAATAGGTCCCAACAATTAATCCTCATTAATTTCTACAGGTGATCTCGTAAGGAACCCAAAAGTTGCGAGATATATGAAGAAATGTGCTGATGAATTCCCATTGTTAGAAATGGAAGCAAGTCTACATCCAATAACAAGGACCGTGTTAAGGATACGGCTTACGATCACACCTAACTTCAAGTTAGTATAAATAGTGAAAAAAAAACCTATAAGTTTTAGGAATAGATTAACTGAAATGCTCAAAATCTAACAGTTACAAGCTAAATCTATGTATACAGGCTGAAAGTTTAGACAGTAGCAATATTTATGGAGGATTGCACTGCACTCGATTCTCCTCCTAAATCAACTGATAAATATATAAACAATAGGGTTTGACCTAATCTATATTAGAATAAAACTGTAGCAGGGTCAAATCTGTACATTAAATATTTTTTGAAAATTTTGATGGGGGTAGGCTTTGTTGTCGATATAGAAGCCAAAAATAACCCTTTTAAAATTTTTGTCTGTCTGTCCCTGTGAACGCGCATCACTCTGAAAGTACTGAACCGATTTTGACGAAACTTGGCACAGTGATAACTAATGTTACGAGATTACATTTAGGATATTTTTTACCTAACTTCAAGTTAGTATAAATAGTGAAAAAAAAACCTATAAGTTTTAGGAATAGATTAACTGAAATGCTCAAAATCTAACAGTTACAAGCTAAATCTATGTATACAGGCTGAAAGTTTAGACAGTAGCAATATTTATGGAGGATTGCACTGCACTCGATTCTCCTCCTAAATCAACTGATAAATATATAAACAATAGGTGCTTAATATTTGACCTAATCTATATTATAATAAAACTGTAGCAGAAATACATAAATGAAATTCGCCCATAAAAAAAGAAAAAAAAGGGTTGTCTGGAAAGCCGGCTTACGGACGACAATTTTACGTGATAACGATTCGGACGCATCGGCAGATGGAGTGGAAGAGAGATAGATGCGTCACAAGCCGAATGCTTAGGCCGATAAACCTCTGTACTGCATTAATATAATAAACGATTACTATGTAACAACTATTCAGGATTATTAGGCAAAAACAAAATTGAACCAAAAATGTTTAAAAACAATTGATAGATAGTTTTAAAAATATGCAATTATAAGAAAATACTATAAATATGTCCCAACAATTAATCCTCATTAATTTCTACAGGTGATCTCGTAAGGAACCCAAAAGTTGCGAGATATATGAAGAAATGTGCTGATGAATTCCCATTGTTAGAAATGGAAGCAAGTCTACATCCAATAACAAGGACCGTGTTAAGGATACGGCTTACGATCACACCTAACTTCAAGTTAGTATAAATAGTGAAAAAAAAACCTATAAGTTTTAGGAATAGATTAACTGAAATGCTCAAAATCTAACAGTTACAAGCTAAATCTATGTATACAGGCTGAAAGTTTAGACAGTAGCAATATTTATGGAGGATAGTCTGCACTCGATACTCCTCCTAAATCAACTTATAAATATATAAACAATAGGTGCTTAATATTTGACCTAATTATCTATAAAAATATAATCTAAATATCATCACATAGCAATATGATTAAAGAATAAAACGCATGATTCGAAGTGGTGATATAAATCTGTTGGTTTTAAAATATGTACCACAAAATTTACTCGATCTTCTTTCTCTTTCTTTCACTACTAGTCGTAAACGACTATCTTCCATATCAAAATTAACATAATTGTTAATAACGGACTGATTTTAAAGAGTTTATATTTATACAGGTGGAATGATAAGTATCATGGGAAAGCACCCGAAGCGTTTTGGATATGGGTAGAAGACCCCGATACTGACATTATGTACTACCACGAATACTTCCTTATCACGAAGAAACAGGTAATTTACATATATTATTTTAATTTATTTCTCGGAAAATCGTACAACACATGTGTGATTATATAAAGTAACATATCATATGTAACAATGAAAGCAAAAATAGGATTTCTCAATTACGAGGTGTTATGTAGTAAAAATAGTTACATAATTAAAAGAAAACTATATATCATTCACTGGCGTTTAAAGTATGTATGTGAGTATGTACGTAGATTTTTAAAGTATGTGTGTGAGTATGTCCGTAGATTTTTAAAGTATGTGAGTATGTTCGTAGATTTTAAAGTATGTGAGTATGTACGTAGATTTTTAAAGTAGGTATGTGTGTATATACGTATATTTTTAAAGTAAGGATGTGAGTATGTACGTAGATATTTAAAGTATCTATCTGAGTATATACGTCGATTTTTAAAGTATGTACGCGAGTACGTACGTAGACTTTTAAAGTATGTATGTGAGTATTTACATAGAGTTTTAAAGTATGTATGTAAGTACGTAGATTTGTACAAGTTATTGTGTGTGTGTGCTTATATCCCTTTTTATATTATTAGGTAAATAATACCGAGATTTATATTTTATCATTTCATTTTTAAAAGTATTCCGTGAATATGGATATATATTATACGTAGCATGTAAATACATCAACATAGAATCGAGCGATGTTGCACGCCATTTGATATATTACATATCGATATATTACAGGTCATCACAAACGAACCACAAGAACTTATAATAACAATACCAATTCAAGAACCTTTGCCTCCTCAATACTATATAAGAGCGACATCAGAAAGGTATGTTTAATTTATAACTTCTATACCATAGTGAATGCAATAAACTGTAATTTGTGAATATGATTCAAAATATAATTCGTCTCATACCAAATGAGCTAAATCCAATTTGAATCGTTCATATAACATGTTTATATCTTTTTTTTAGATTTCCAATTTTTATACAACGAGAATGAAGTTCAAATTTTTGCCGTCCATAAGGTTATTTTTATATTATCTATAGTCTTCATATTTTAGTTTAAAGATCTTGAAAAATAACGTAAAACATTAGGAAACGGCTAAAATTGGATCGAGCTCATTTTGAAGTATCATATATACTAATATCATACACATTAATTAATATGAAATCATATCTATTGTATAATGTCGTGTGAACAGATGGCTGGGATCAGAGAGCGTATTGCCATTGACGTTCCAACATCTTATACTACCTGAAACACATCCACCACATACAGGTAAATCATTCATACACAGTTAAGGTAATAATAGAAAGGAAAAATATCTATAGCCATTGTGGTAAAGTAAAAAAAACCCCTTAAACATAAAAAGTAAATCTATATCAAAAAAACTTGCCTTTAGCGCCTTAAGCGCTCGCCTTAGTAGTTCGGTGAAGACCGTATCAGGTCAATAGCGTAGACAGTTCGAAAAAAAAATGCTGTTACCGTACTGCCGCTAACAGGCATTAATTTTTTCCTGCAAAAATGCAACTATAATCACTCATTTCCCCCTCCATAGTCTTAAGCATAAAAACTTAAAACATTTATATATCTATAGATGTAAATAAGTTTTTTTTTTAAGAAATACATAAATGAAATTCGCCCATAAAAAAAGAAAAAAAAGGGTTGTCTGGAAAGCCGGCTTACGGACGACAATTTTACGTGATAACGATTCGGACGCATCGGCAGATGGAGTGGAAGAGAGATAGATGCGTCACAAGCCGAATGCTTAGGCCGATCGCGCCTCTCTATCAATTGTTCCGCGCTCTCGCTTGCACGCTCGGCTCAGGCGGAACGTGATAAGAGTCGTCGATTTATAAAGGCGCATTTAAACTGAACGAACATAGAGCTAGAGCTCGAACAAGAGCATTCTTTCTCGATCTTTTAGTATAAACGAAAGATCGTTCTTAAAGTTTACACCAAAATATCATCCAGCAAGAATGAGAACCAAGAACTAGAATTCTTGCACGATATATATTTAAATCAGCCGAGCGAATGCTCATTGCTCATTCGTGTCAATTCTGTGGTTGGTAGTGCTTCGCTATGGCGGACCCTGACAGCAATATTATAATTGCAAGTGCTGCATTTATCATTCTGTCTCAAAAACTCAAAAAGAAAAGAAGGAAGAGACGTTGGTGGGTGATAAATTTAATGCAGTTTGCGAGTTGTATTGTTATAGTTTTCAAACGTCGGATCCCACAGACATCTTGAATTTTGGTAGGCTTCTATCATAAATAGGCATTTTTCTTGAGACCAATCCATAGTTGAATCGATGAGATTCAGATCGCTCGAATACAAGAACAATTTGAAGAGACCGCTCCGGGGAGCGAGAGCGTCCGAACACGCAAGAACGCTCTCAGCATCTGTTCGCACGCTCTAGTAGCGTTTCATCAAGCGAGCGAGCATTCTTAGAATATTCCATAGAATCTTTGCGAACGCAAACAAAACAATGAAAGAATGCTCTACGTTTGTTGACACTGAACGAATTTGATACAGTGGGGATAGAATGAGCATTCGCTCGTCTGATGTAAATCGGCCTTAAGACGTTATCACGTTTAAAAAGACGTAGAAATGAAGGCGGATGTTAGTTCGCATTTCCGCTTAGAAGTGTAGCTTTTAAAATAACATCTACTCTAGTTTTCAATGTTGAATTTCCTCAAAGTAACACCATCATCACCTTTACTTTTTACTTTACTGCTCAGAACTTAAGGTTCCATATATTTAAAAATACGTGTCTGACAGAACTTGGACTATGGTGTATTGATTTCTAACTTTATTGACGGAATGTCTAGAAACTTCTTTAAATATCTCTTCAGATCTATTAGAACTACAGCCTTTACCGGTGACAGCGCTTGGGAACCCTTCCTACGAGATACTATACAACTTTAGTCACTTCAATCCGATACAAACACAGATATTCCACTGTTTGTATCACACCGACCATAATGTACTATTGGGGGCGCCGACCGGTTCAGGGAAGACCATCGTCGCTGAGATCGCCATGTTCAGGGTTTTCAACCAATATCCAGGATGCAAGGTAGTTTTAAAATCTATAAAAGGAGAAATCAATTGCTGAATATGCGAAAGCGCCTCACAGTTTTTGTCTGGATTTTAGACTGTCATGTAGTGACTTTTATATTAGGTCTTTACCTATGAAATTGCCGTTTTGTATTAAAAAAAATTTAATGTTTTTTTTCAGGTATTTTTTTATTTGTATTAATCGAATAATCACCCATGCAATCAATGCATCTTTGCCAACGCAGTGGCAGTTTATTGATGCCCTTCTTAAAGAAATCAGCTGGACGGGAGGCAACAAATTCTTCAAAGGCATTTTGTACTGCCTCTCGGGTATTGAATTTTTTTCCCGCCAAGGAGTTATCCAAATTCTGGAAAAAGTAGTAGTCTGTAGGCGCAAGGTCTGGTGAGTAGGGCGGATGACGGAGAACTTCCAACCCCAGTTCTTGCAACTTGGAGACCGTCTGCTGTGCAGTATGAGGTCGCGCGTTGTCGTGCAGGAGCAGCGGAGACGAGCGATTGACCAATGCTGGTTGGAGATGTGCCAGCTTCTCCATCATTGTGTTCAGTTCTTCACAGTACACATCTGCAGTAATGCTCACCCCGTTTGGTAAGAAGCTGTGATGAATCACACCGGCGCTAGACCACCAAACAGTGACCATCACTTTTCTAGGGGTAAGTTTTCGTTTAGGGCATTGTTTAGGTGCTGAACCAGGATCCAACCAACTTGCTGAGCACTTGCGGTTATCAAATAGAATCCATTTTTCATCGCAGGTAACAATGCGGTTCAAAATTCCTTAATTTGTGTGTTTGTTGAGCAGTGCAAGGCACGTCTCGACGCGTACTTCGCGCTGGCGATCATTGAGTTCGTGGGGCACCCATTTGTCAAGCTTTTTTACCTTGCCAATTTGACGCAAATGGACCAATATTGTTTTGACGCTAACGTCGAAAGCTGCTGCTAATTCAGCCGTAGATTGTGTATCATCAGCTTCCACAATCGCCTTTAATTCGTCATTGTCTACCAAAGTCTTCGGACGACCGCGAGGTTCATTTTTCAGGTCGAAATTCCCAGAACGGAAGCGAGCAAACCAATAACAGGTGGTGCGTTGGTTTGTAGTGTTAGCTCCGTAAACGTCGTTGATGTTGCGTGCCGCTTGTGCCGCGTTGCTGCCACGACGGTACTCATATTCCATAATTACTCGAATTTTTAACGTATCCATGATGACAAAAAATATTGAAATGCGATGAAAATGTAACACTAATCAAGAAACAAATGACTACTTTTGGAAAAATAATTCCATGTTTTTAAAATAAAATTAATTTGAAATTAGAATTCTTAGCCAAACAAAAATTATTTTGATTTGAAGTGGCCAGTACTGCAGAACGGCAATTTCATAGGTAAAGACCTATTATTTTATTCATAACCTTGTGTTATTTGACTGTATATTTTATAATATTTGTGGTGCTTAACCTAAAATTTGATTAATATAACATCAAAAATTATCTTAATAACACGTACATATTTTAAAACATGTATTGTAGTAAATGTCAAATACACGAAAACACAAAGCCCTGTCATTGAAAGACAAAATGGATAATTTGAGATTAATTACTTAATTTGTCAAATACACGAAAACACAAAGCCCTGTCATTGAAAGACAAAATGGATAATTTGAGATTAATTTCTTAATTGTAAGACTATATGTCATTGTGTTTTTGGCTGGATCTTATTTTGTTTATGTAGTGGATTTTATTCTTAGTCTTGTGTTATCTGACTCTATATTTTGTAATATTGCTGTTGTTTTACGTAATATAGTTTGGTTATTCTGCATAAGTGAAGTCAATGGGAAATAATACCAGGAATCATGGATTCTGACTTGCCACAAAAAATCCCTGCCAGGTTCTAAGAAGGCGGCCACCATTTTGTTAGTTAATTGAAATGATCGCAAGAAACTTATAATATCATTATCTACTCGAATATGACAGTAATAATCCACTAGAAGATTTTGCCGAAAATAAAATAGAATACGTCTGAATTCACAACCGTTGTATCTGTTAGACCAATTATTATTTTTTATGTTTGTATTTGTCAAGACAAGGTTTGTATGAAAAAAAATCGTCCAGGTGAAAAGTTTAAGTTTAAAAATCCCCCTATAAACAGTGAGTGACACAAAAGATAGTAGATTTGATGTAAGGTCAGTCAGTGGAACTTCCTTCGTTATATTTTTAATATACTAGCTGGCCCGGCAGACGTTGTCCCGTCCTAATTATAAAAAAAATCCTTGACAAATTAAATACCAAAACGTCCATGAATCACTTTATGTATTGGTCAAAACCGTATGAAAATCCGTTCAGTAGTTTTTGAGTTTATCGCGAACAGACAGACAGACAGACGCGGTAGTGGACTTTGTTTTATACTATGTAATAATAATTAGCATACGAAATAACGCTTACATAATTTTGAGATCATATTATGCAATGTTAATTCTGAGTTTATACGTCAAAGAATTTTTGAGAAAAAGACCCTGACTATGAACAGACAGATAGACAACTTACAAAATAATCTTATACGAGTTCAGGTTTTTCATTACTAGTGTATAATGGTCGAAACTTGACCATAATTCTTTATTTTTTCAATATTGAGTAAAAAAATTAAGTTATTCCAATTTTTCTAATTCACAATACTAAAGTTCTTCAATATCTACAAAACGAAAAATTAAAGAAAATCGGTTGAGAAACAGAGAAGATCTACTTAACTATTTGGTATCTGCCTAAACTACAAGCTGTGAGTAGTTTAAATTAAAAGAAACCCTGAAGACTTTGAACTCCCTGAATAAATTACAAGTTCGTATAACTTATACAATTAAAAAAAAATCCTATTTCAGGTCGTGTATATAGCACCTTTGAAGGCACTTGTGAAAGAACGAATAAAGGATTGGAAGATAAGACTCGAGGAGCGATTAGGCAAAAAAGTTGTCGAACTAACAGGTATTGTTTCGAAAATTTACTCTAATACTATCTACAAAATTAAATAGACTCAGTATCACACACATTACACTATAGTGGCATTTATACTTTATAATACTATGGCCACAGACTGCTTATAGATTTCTTCTTTCTATTTCTCTTCGTATTCGCTCCGATATTCAAAATAGAAAAATGAATTCTTTGCATACCTTACAAAAGAGAGAGGGAAAATCTCTGTGAGGCTGAGGTTACTATTCCAGAGATTCGACAAAATTCAAGACGGTATATTTTTAGAACCCTATCGTTTATTGTTCCCACGATCGATAATTCATCTATTGTTTATTTTTAACGAGTTTACAAAGAGTGTGTAACAGTATTAAAAGACGAGACATTTTAGTAGTATTTTTATCATTAACTATCATCTTTTTACCCTTATCCCAGCTAAGTAGAGTCGGCACAACATGTTTTCCTTTTACACGCTCGCCTATCAGGTCATCACACCTTTTACACACATATAATTTTTCACACAATCCATCCATCCTTTTTTCGGTCTTCCTCTACGCTTATATCCATCGACCGTCATACTCAAAGCTTTTCTAGTTACATGGTCTTCATCTCTCCTCATAACATGCCCATACCATGCTAACATATTACTCCTTAACTTCTCTGTTACTGGTGCTATTTTCAAACTTCCTCTGATATATTCATTCCTAATCTTATCCATTCACACCACACATCCACCTTAACATTCGCATCTCTGCCACATGAAATTTTCTCTCATCCGTCTCTCTCGTCGCGATACACTCAGCGTACATTTATTAATTTAAAATAGCTTGCAAGTGTTTTTTAATTAATTTTATTATGGACGAAAATATTTGTGTTAAAGATTTATAAGTATTCGATTAGTCGAGGGAAGGACATTTTTTTTTGACAAAATCTAAATACAAGCGGTTATATGATTGTAACTGGTTTTTCTTTCATAGGTGATGTTTCACCCGATATTCACGCCATAAGGAATTCTCACGTAATAGTAACGACACCAGAGAAATGGGACGGTATAAGTCGTTCGTGGCAAACGAGAAACTATGTACGCGACGTCGCTCTTATTGTTATAGACGAAATACATTTACTTGGAGAGGACCGAGGTCCTGTCTTGGAAGTTATAGTTTCCAGGTATTTTTAACTCTATAATCTATGATAAATAGATAACGAAAACCCGCCATTTTTATACTTTTTTTTATTTATTTTATATTTAAGTAGCTGACCCGTGCAACTTCGTCTGCATCGAATCGGTTATGTAATTATTTACGACATCACATTAGAAACCTCAAAAATAACAGTATTTCTCCACTATTTAATTAATCGTATTATTCATATGAACCTTCCTCTTCAATCACTCTATCTATTAAAAAAAACCGCATCAAAATCCGTTGCGTAGTTTTAAAGATTTAAGCATACATAGGGATATAGGGACAAAGAAAGCGACTTTGTTTTATAATATGTAGTGATGTATGCAATGAAATGAATAAGTCACTGAGTCAATGAGTATACATTATTAGCTACTAATGTGTTAGGTTCTACAATAAGGTCCTAAAACCTTACCGACCTCTCATACATAACTTCAAGGAACTTATCAAGTATGTTTTCCTTTCAAAAGGTTAAAGGCCATCCATAAATTACGTTCATACGTTAATAAAGTTTGATAAGGAAAACTAGTTTGTGACGTAACATGTATAAAAATAGTCTTAAAACTCAGTTATTTCATTTTATAGAAGAGATGAAGTGTACATTTTGATATAACTTCTTTAATCATTTCTAAATTTAACATTGCAAAACGTGTGACAAGGTAATAGGGGATCACACAAACAACTACACACCAATTGTGAAACAAGAACCTAGGTTCAATAAACAACTTTAAAGTCGCCTTTTTCAAGGTTAATCATTAACGCACGGTCGAACAAAGCGAAGCGGGGCGCGGGTCGAGGTGCGAGACGTCATTTATTACACCAGTTCGTTTTGGCGTAAATCACCTGATGTTGAGTGTATATTAGTTTTCTTTTTCTCTAGATAATTAGATCAAATTTTAAGACCCTATTTATTTAAATTGATTTAGACTAATCGACTCATGATTATCCTGTAAAAATATTGCTGGCGACTGACCAGTCGCGATGTATTGCTTTTAATTAACAATACAATAAAATAGCTTGGTCGACTTTTTTACCAGCTTTTCGTGAATATTTTCCGAACCGATAGTAGGTATTTTAAAGCATATAAACATCTACTCAGGATCTAACGTAAATAAAGTATTTTTTATTGTTGATATCGGAAAGATCCACTTGCATCAGCCGACTAAATGAAATCAGGTGTAAATATTGTTTGCATAATACTAAACTTTATATTCTTCAGTATAAAAAAGTGTTGTATATAGAATTATTTATTCGAATTGTATGTCTTTATTACAGAACAAATTTTATCGAATCGCATACATCGTGTCGTTTACGCATTATTGGTTTATCAACTGCTTTGGCAAACGCTAAGGATCTCGCCAACTGGCTTAACATTGGCGAAATGGGACTTTACAATTTTAGACCGTCAGTCCGGCCGGTACCGTTGGAGGTAATTTGATATTTTGTTACATATACTATTATTAAAAAATGTATAATCTGTTTGTTTCTAATGCGGCAGTCTTCAAATTTTATTTAAATAATTCTTTCACTTATAGGTAACCAAGTGAATTATGTAGGGTATTTTTTATTGATATTGTAATTATCATGTGAGCGATTGTTATCTATACACATAATAAGAATGTAAATCTAAACGGTGGTATTACAAAAAAGTTAAATACGTATTGAATACTTGCTTTAAAAAGGTTTCGAATTAAATGCACCGCGGTCGCTAATTGTTCGCCATTTTGCTCTTTTGTCTCGCATTGGTTACGTTAGATTAGACTTGCAAAATAGGATACCGTGAACTTGCCTCGGGCGAGCGCGGTGCATTTAATTCGAAACCTTTTTAAACCAAGTATTTAACCTTTTTTGTAATAACACCGATTGCGTCTGTACCTTTTAGATTTTCGTGAAAAAAAATTGTTGCAGGTGTCTAGGAATAAGTAATAGAATATATTTCAATCATTTTTAGAAATGTATGTGTGTTTGTTTATATAAACACGCATAACTGCTAAAGTACTGGGTTCACAATAAAACTTAAACAAGTAAAGTGAAAATCGGTCTACTCTATCAAAAGTTATTGCAATTTGAATGATGGCTCGAATTAAGTAAATAAATAAATGGAATTAATATATTCACTAATCAGATGATTTTGTCAGTTACTATTTTTTACATTAGGTTCCACGTTGACGGGGTTGCCAGCACAGCTAATTGATAAATAAATTCATATCTTTTATAAAATACCCGTGCACCCTATAAGTCCAGCAGCAACACCTCAAAACTATCTACATTAATATTATAAAGAGGTAAAGTTTGTGAGTTTGTGTCGTTGTAGAGTGTAATCTCAGGAACTACTGGTCACATTTGAAAAATTCTTTGAGTGTTATTATATAGCTCATTTATCGAGGAAGGCTACAAACATCTACTCTGTTACACTCAGTGCACAGAGGTGATTGTATCTTATTCATTAAATTAGCGAATTTATTAAGCGGAATATGTCCGGAACGAAGTCTCGAAGCGGTAACAATTTCAGTCCTAGACCAGTCACCTTTATCGATCCAAGGGAAACGAGGAGGATTAGATAAGAGAGTGTAGTCATTTTTTAGAGGTTTCGATAAAATTCGAGACGGGATATTTTTAAGGGTCCCAATTGTTTCTAGTTCCCACGATCGATGATTCATCCATTATTTATTTGTAAGGATTTCACATAGAGTAAGTTGTTAACAGTATTAAAAGACGAGACATTCTAGTAGTATTTATATAATTAACTAACTTTATTAATTTGATATACCTTGCACGTGAATCACGTATATCATCACTTTAAGACCAATACGAGCGGAGCACTAATGAAGAATATTTCAAAATGTCTTTTTTTTCTCTTGAGAGCTTCCGCTACGTGTTAGAATTAGCCGAAAGTAACTATTCCACGCGGGCAAAGTCACGAATAGAGCCTATCTTTTATATAATAGCCGTGTAAAATCAGATGAGATTTTCACCAGTAACATTTCAGGAACCTTGTTTTAACCCCTATTTAAATCTCCTTGCTTCCTTTAAATTAATTTTAAGTTTTAATCTACTTTATATAAGGAATATATGTGTGAAATGGTATTCTTCTAGACCCACAGTTTTATATTGTGCATCGTCTGTCAATTAATCTTAAGATTTTTTTTCGCACTGGTTACGCTATTGACCTAGCAAGGTCTTTTCGTGTGTAGGGGGCTATTATGTTTTCTCGTGTCCCTGATGTGCGAGTGTAGGGTGGAGAAAATAATACTCCAAAATATACATTAATAATCAATATTTATTGCTTTGTAAAAGTAGACATGGGTTAGCGACGCAGGCTCTACAACGACTGACTCGAGTGGGGGCTGTGGCTAACTACGTAGTACTTTTTAATACAAAAAACGTTGTCAGCATTACCACTACAGTCTTAACAGCTTCACCGGACTACAAAGGCGAGCGCTTAAGGCACTCAGCCGAGCAGAGACTTTTATTAATTGGATCTTTAGTTATGGATATAGAAAGTTCTCGAAAATCCTTTTGCATTTAATTAATGAACGATTTAAACTTTAATAATAGATTGTAATTGAATCAGGTTCACATATCAGGGCACCCCGGTAGACATTACTGTCCGCGTATGATGACAATGAACAAACCGACGTTCCAAGCGATCCGCACGCACTCGCCGTGCGCGCCCGCACTCGTCTTCGTATCGAGTCGTCGACAAACTAGGTAACTCTTTAATTCATAACTTTATACCCTGTTTCATACAAAATAGCCAGTATACTGAACAATTATTTCAAGCTGATATATCGTAGATTTTATTATTTAGTCGAATTTAATGAATTTTGGTATGTATGCGATTTTTTCTCTAAAATAACCATGTATCATGTAGATAAAAAATGATATTTATCTGAAGGTTAACCGCGTTGGACCTCATCGCTTACCTCGCGGCTGAAGAGAACCCCAAACAATGGTTACACATGCAAGAGTCGGAAATGGAACAAATCCTATCGAATATAAAGGAGTCAAATCTGAAACTGACCCTTGCTTTTGGCATCGGCATACATCACGCCGGTTTACACGAAAGGGATAGAAACACTGTAGAGGAACTGTTCACCAATCAAAAAATACAGGTAACATAAAAAAATACTAAGGTATTTTACCACATACCAATATGTGGTGAATACAGTAGAGTTTCACTAATCCTGTACTAATGAACCAGATTAGGCCCCCCTCGGCAGCTGCTCAAGCCTAGGTCCGTTCCTCGGCATGGAGCCCTTGAGTACGCTGCTCGCGCGATACAGTGACACAAAATCTTACATCACTGCGACAACATTACACATATCACCTCCACACACGTGCACGCATACACGCTTACACATGCAAGTGGAAGGGTTTTTTTTTTGCTTATCAAACTGAAATAATTTAGAATATTATCTGATACGAAATATATATAAGGGTTGTTGAGGTATGTATGCTTGGTACACATATATGTTTCAACAACTCATATATGTATGAATAGTTAGCTTAGCTCAGATAGGTCGCGAAAGGCGAGGTGCTCCGTGCACCCTTGAACTAGTTGACAAATAAAATCGGCTGTGTGCCTTAAGCGCTCGCCGTCGTAGTACGGTGAAGCTAGGACCTTGCTAGGTCAATAGCGTACTATGTTGGGAAAAAAGAAAAGAAAACGATACTATTGAAACCAAGGGGTGTCGGATTATTGGAATGTATAGAAAACATGTATTTATTGCCATGACATAAAAAAATTTAATCTCATTGTTGGCAATCTGTTCCAGGCTACTTTTTTTAGAAAACATGTATTTATTGCCATGACATAAAAAAGTTTAATCTCATTGTTGGCAATCTATGTTCCAGGCTACTTTTTTTTCTTGCAGCACGGCAAAAACACTGTTCTATGCCTGATGGTAAGCATAGTACAATCCAAAAACAACGGCGACCACCGAGAGACACACTATCCATCGCCGGTCGCCGCTGTCATGCCGGCCTGCGAATAGCTGGATATGCACATGCTGATCCCGAAACGCGACCCGCAGAAGCGAATCACTATGACGGGCTTTTTCGCCATATACATGGTGGTTGCGGCTTTCACCATTGCCACGTGCAGGTGAGGTTGGCTTGGGTGTCTCAAGTCTTAGATGTTATGCGACACCCCTTACACCCCCAATAATGCCAGTATCGAGTAGGTAATAATATTACTAGTGTCTTCTGGTAACTTCAATGCTGTAACAAGATGGTAATGGATGAATGGTGGTAGAGCCACGCTGAAACTATTACTGGTTTCAGCATGAATGGGTCGGCTCGTCCGGAGTAGTACCACCCTCTCATAGAAAATCTACGTGAAATAACAGTGCTTGCATTGTTGCGTTTTGTCCGGTCAGTGAGAGCGCCGGAGGAGCACCTCCCCTCCCCTCTCCTCTCGTCTTTCCCTCTCCCTCCCCTAACCACCAAAAGGTGGCAACGCACTTCCAACTCCTCTGGTGTTGTTAGTGTCCATGGACGGTGGTGATCACTTAACATTAGGTGACCCACCTGTTCGTTTGCCATCTATACCATTGAAAAAAATGGTGGCGCCATTGTTAGAATTTTCCAGATGTTACATAAAATACCACCAATATTACAAAATATAGAATCAAATAACACAAGAATATGAATAAAATATAAAATCGACTACTTGACAGCCTAAGGTCCCGCCAAAAACTCTATATTAAATTTATATATGTATTACTAATTTTAAAAGTTACTTAATTTCCTTTTAACCAAAATGTAAAAATAATATATTTTTTTAAATTAATAAATTATGATAATCAAGAACTGAACAAAAATATTATTCATTAATCCAGCAAAATATCCGTATGTAATGGAACGTTTTAGAATGATGAGATTAAATTGAATAAATGCCTAGTGTTGTTTGTATAAAAACTTCAACCGGATTTTTATTTAGAGACCGCTTTGACACGCTTTTGTACCAAAGTATTATAAACATGTGTCCAACACAGTTTTAAATTTTACCGACTGTTCGGTAAAACTCGTGCTAAACGCGTGTTCATTTCCGTTTTTTTAATAAGACCGTTCGTATTCTATTCCAGGTGTTAATATGTACTGCGACTTTAGCCTGGGGTGTGAACTTCCCCGCTCATTTAGTTGTCATCAAAGGCACGGAATATTACGACGGGAAACAGAAGCGTTATGTCGATATGCCTATCACGGATGTTCTACAAATGATGGGCAGAGCTGGTAGACCTCAGGTATGTATTTGCTACCAAATAATTATAATATAATATCTTAAACACTTCGGAGGGACCACGGTAATTAAACGTTACGAAAATAAATTCACGTTAATGCATGCTCATAAATTTTATAGGTCCTCGTTGGATTTGCAGGTATAAGTGTTATAATTTTTAAATTTTTATGTTTAGTCCGGTGACGCTGTAAATGCCTGTCAGACCAATAGCGTAGTCAGCTTGAGAAATTTTTTGTTTGTAGCCCGATAATAAATATTGTTCGATGAGGCTTTAAAACCTGTCAGGCCAATAGCGTAGTCAGTTCGAAAATAAAAATAAAAATCAATTACATCTTCTGCTGGCAACACTCAGATATTTTTATTTCACTCCTGTATAAGTGTTACCGTCATCATGGGTGCACACATAATTTCAACTTATAGTTCAAAATTGACTCATAAATAAGTGCCCTCTTAGAACTTAAATTGTATAATTATTTTGTTTGTATAAAGTTAAATACGTATTAAAAAAAGTAAAAGTAATCAATTACTTGGTTTAGAAAAGTTTCCTAATAAATGCACCGCGCTCGCCCAAGGCAAGTTCGCGTTGTCCTTTTTCACAAGTCTAACCTAACGTAAGCAAAGCGAGACAAAAGAACAAGATGGCGACCATTCAGCGACCGCGGTGCATTTAATATGAGACCTTATTAAAGCAAGGGTTCAATACGTATTTAACATTTTTGTAATAACACGGAGAGGGACTTACTCTTTAGGACAGCTATCTGAACACAGCAACAAATGCTTGGCGATTGATTGTCAATTTGAAGGAAGTAGCTAGCCAGATTGACATAGAAAAAACCTTACCACAATGATATGGTGTATCAATTTTTTTTTATTCATCCAAAGCTAAATTTAATTGTAAAAAGCCATCGTCGCTTCAAAAGGGATCATTGCGTAATGCCTCGGGATTTAGTACTACATTACTACTTCACCACGGTCATTCCTTGTAATAACCACATAGACATGAGTCGGATTTTCAACTTCCGAGTAGTAGTTAACCAAAAAGGCATTGAAAGACGCCTACAACCGTGGTATGGTCCATCACCAGATTTTTCTATTCTCAAATCAACGTTTTCAAAATTCATTCTAGCCTTGGAGTGTTACCATCCGGTGTTTTCACTTCTTTGATAAGCATTTGAAAAGAATTTTAGACTGTTGTTTTGGTTATCGAATAATCCACTTGTTGGCGTTATTACGTGATTTCAAATTATTTATTTTACAAAAAGTTCCACTTGTAACAATTTGACTAATAAACGGCTAAATTAAAATTATGTTCTAGTGTTATTAAAATAAATATATAAATAATTTCTTCTTCTGGTGTTTTTATTTTATACTGCTTTTAAGTAACTAAATTTCAGTCTATTTCCAAAAAAAATTCGTTCTTAATTAAATCGGTATCACTAGAGGCGTTGATTTAAAATATAATTGTCTCCCATGAACAGTGTATATAATGTATCCTATAATTACCCATCTCAGGCCATATCGTAATTTACAGAACATCGAATTCAGAACGGAGTTTTTAGCGGGATCTTGGAATGTCCATGTAGTGGACTTTATATTTTATTTATAATCTTGTGTTTTTTGTAATATTAGTGGTGTTTTACGTAATATAGTTTAGTTATTATGCACAAGTGATATCAGAGCGAGGACTTGCCGCAAAAACAGCCTGGAAATTTCTAACAAGACGGCCACCATCTTGTTAGTTAATTGAAAATGAAAGAAACTTGTAATATCCATTGCCTAGTCCATAATAGCAGTAGAAATCTAATAGAAGAATGGATGCCAAAAAAAAAATATATTAAAAAAAATCAAAAATATGTTATACACAGGTATCGTATTTTCAAAAATATGTTATACATAGGAAACCTAATTGACCTTTGTGTAATTTAACTTCAATAAATTGTACAGTACGACAACGAAGGCGTGGCTGTAGTGTTAGTTCACGACCAGAAGAAAAACTTCTACAAGAAGTTCTTATACGAGCCGTTCCCTGTAGAGTCCAGTTTGTTAGAAGTTCTGGCTGATCATTTGAACGCTGAAATAGTCGCCGGTAAGCATTCACATATATTTTTTATACTCTTATTAACAACTAGCTATCCTATAGCTATCCCGCAAAATTAATTCTCGTCATATTTCGTGGGAATTATTATATCAACTAATCGTAAGCTAACTTCTTATTAGTTGTAATTCGGTTATTAACAGTTAACCCCTCCAGCACTATTGATTTTAACTTAAATCTTTTAATGTTCATCATTACCGCTTAGACCCTTTCAAAAAAAGTGTAATTATATTGTTTACAAAAATTCATTGTGTACCAATAAACTTAATAGTCTACACAAGTGTCTCGATTACATTAAAACTAATGAACGTATTAGGATTCAACTATGATCATTCGATGCAGATTATTTCGTGGCCTTTTTTGGTTGCATTGGCCTATTGCCATTTTTCTATGTGTAATAAAGCGGACGGGAATCTGCTCGTTATCTTAATATATAAAAATCCACTGTCATTTAGGAGGCAAACGGACAGGTGGGTCGCCTGATGTTAAGTGATCACCACCGTCCATAGATACTCGCAACACAAGTGACTGACCGAACGAAATGCAACAAGCACTGTTATTTCACGTCGGTTTTCTGTGAGAGGGTGGTACCATCCCGAGTGAGCCGACCTATTCATGCTGAAACCAGTATTAGCTTCAGCGTAGCTTTATCACCAGCTACTCACGATGTTTGTCCATGGTTAACTCCGAAACTACTCAACCGATTTTTATGAAAGTTGGTATTTATGTAAAATTTGGTCCAACTTGTGAGACAGGATAATTTATGTTTCGATTAATGGACTCAACATTTTTTTATTACAAATTGAATTATTGTCAATGTTGATTATTGCGATTAACTATAAGTTTCCTCAGTCTCGAATAGATGACGCTTTAAATTAGTTTGTTGATAGAAAACTTTAGCGCCGACTGTTATAAAAATCTCATAGATGGTATCACGATTATATTTTGAAAATATTTTATTAACAGAGATTAGTACAAATCTTTCCTCTGTACAATATTACTGCAGATATGTATGTAATTAACAAATAGAAAAAGGATTACCTATGTTTCATTACAGGTACAGTACAAACGAAACAAGATATTCTCGATTATATGACGTGGACGTATTTCTTCCGTCGTTTGCTAAAGAATCCAACTTATTACAACCTTGAGAGTCTCGAGTCACAAGATGTCAACTATTATCTTTCGAATTTAGTTCAGACCTCGTTGGACGCTTTGTCTATGGCCAATTGTGTGGAGGTTGAAGAGGTGAGTAGTAAAAAAGGTCCAAATACTATTAATAAATTAACGCACCGGAATTAATTCGATTTTTATCTCAAAGATTTATTTTCAAATCGATACCTACCCCTATTTGTTTTCCAAAAATAAACTTATTATGACAATCACAGATACAAAATAGCGTATTTTTTATTGCAAACGTCTAGCCGGCGATGAGCAATATACTGATCTCGCAAAAATTAAGAAAGGCGCGTTCATGGTGATTAGCCTATGGTATATTTTTTCGCAAATCTTACTTTATTTTCATTCGCTTCTCGCCTATTTCACCTGAAACAGACAAGGGAAAAAAATTAGGTTCTTAAGGTTAAGGTTAAAACAATACCCACCTTAAATAATCGTTAGAAATTACATATAATTAAACGTTATTAGATATAAACACGTTAATATCGCAGCACTGCAATGGGCTATCTGGAAACCTTCCTTCAACAATAACTAGATAAAGGGTCGGCGCGAAAAATGCGTCTCAGTAAATAAGAGCTCACTTGAAATATGTGCCCTTATTTTGTTTAGTTTGTTTAAAACACACCCAATGTATTCAAAAGGTGCAAAAATAATACCCGAAAAAGCAATTTAACGACAGGAGTATCTTACTTTCGCTAAATACATGTTGAATAAGTTATATTTTAAGCTTTAAACTAACAAATAATATCAAATTTTGAACAAAATTACCGATTTTAAACCTGTGATACAAATGTTTGGCCTCGCCGCACACAAATACGCACAATAACGGGAAAACGTACTTTATTCGTTGCGTTTTAAAGGTTGAATTCACACTAAATGTTGTTTATGTTGTCTTTTCATTTGTGAGGGGAGTAATTTATTGCTTTGCTCGTTTTATCGTATTAGATAATATTTTGAACATTTTATTACTAGGTGTTATGGTTGTAATTAGGTTGAACTTAAAACTGTTTCAAAACTATTTTTCTCCCTTTCTTAGTAAACAAATAGCTACAGATAAGTATATATTTACGCGGACAGTTTTTAGCATCGATTTTGTACGTGACCCTTTATCTAGTTATTGTTGATCGAAGCTGGTAACCCAATCCACTTAGGAAAACGGCAGACATCAACTCAGTGCGACATGTGTGTACCATAATCATTCTAACCCTCCTAGACTTATGGAAATCTCTTATTATAATTGTACGTATAGAGTTGTATTTTGCAATATAATATAATTCATAAGCGATCATCCAAAATTATAACATTTAGTTCCGGTTTAGTTTTTTTTTTCTAGCTTGATTTTTTTTTAAGTGCAATAAATTTTCTATGTTATTCGCTACATTTGACATCTTTATTGTAAATTTTTTCCATTAAAAAAATTCTAAAAACTAAACTAACTTAAAAAAACTACTTCCAAAACTTAAGTAATACCCTAATAGAATAAAAAATGTGTGTTGATATTTATATAATTCATACCTACTAGAAGTGCAATTAACCTGAGTATGAACAATATTCAGAACCTTATTTTCCTTATTTTCGTTGTTGGTTTCACGTGAAATGCTCCTTCTGTAAAATTACCCTTTTTAAAGATAAACGTGTGTTTCTGAAACATCGATGTTATAGTTTTTAAGCGTTTTTCGACTAACAGGATCAACGCACAATCCACTGTACATGGATGGGTCGTATCGCTTCATACTATTACCTGTCTTATAAAACGATGGCACATTTTACGAGTAATTTACACGGGAATATGAATGCGGATGATCTGTTACGTATTCTCGCTGACTCGGAGGAATACGCAACATTACCCGTGAGACACAACGAGGACATACAAAACGGGTATTTCTTACCTACTATTCGCTAAATATACCAATGATATTATAACTGAAAACTGTATATACGTTACTGTGATATTTTGACAAAACAAATGGTACGATAACGCACACATACGTAAAGTAATATTGTAACGCCACACTATCTTGGATGAAATGTGGAAGTAAGATGGTATATTTTCAATATCGGCGGTGAAAAAGAAATAGTTATATGTTGCTTAGATACGGACGGATTGACTGACGGGGCAGCCGTCAAAAATGAGCTAGCTAGCCAAGTTTTAACAAGCCGCTATCGAAGCGCTTATGACCTTATAGCTCTTAGTTATAATATCAATGGAATATACAGATTAAGTAAGCTAATTGTAATTTAATATACTTGTGGGAAAAAATTAAGGGATCATAAATAACATTCCAATTTTTAGCGATTTTTCGAATGATTGTATCTTCATTAAAAATGGTCGTATCGCAATGAAAAAATTAATTCGAAACTGGAAGTTTATGGTTTTGAGATTTTTTAATGAAAAGCAACGTGTATCGAGCAATCCTAAGCAACATTACCCGTGAGACACAACGAGGACATACAAAACGGGTATTTCTTACCTACTATTCGCTAAATATACCAATGATATTATAACTGAAAACTGTATATACGTTACCGTGATATTTTGACAAAACAAATGGTACGATAACGCACACATACGTAAAGTAATATTGTAACGCCACGCTGTCTTGGATAAAGTGTGGAAGTAAAATGGCATATTCTCAATGTAGGTGGTGAAAAAGAAATAGTTATTTGTTGCTTAGATACGGACGGATTGACTGACGGGGCAGCCGTCAAAAATGAGCTAGCTAGCCAAGTTTTAACAAGCCGTTATCGAAGGGCTTATGACGTGTAGCTTTTAGTTATAATATCAATGGAATATACAGATTAAGTAAGCTAATTGTAATTTAATATACATGTGGAAAAAATTAAGGGATCATAAATAAAATCCCTATTTTTTGCGATTTTTCGAATGACTGTATCTTCGTTAAAAATGGTCGTATCGCAATGAAAAAATTAATTCGAAACTGGAAGTTTATGGTTTTGAGATTTTTTAATGAAAAGCAACGTGTATCGAGCAATCCTAATAAATTCCATTTAAAAAAATTGTCACTCCGATACGACCATTATTAACGAAGATACAGTCATTCGAAAAATCGATAAAAATTCGCTTTTTTTTAAACCCATAGTTTCTCCACTAGTGTATTGTGACTGAATATAATTCCTTCTTTGTTTTTATAGTGGTTTGCGACCATATAAGTTCAGATAACAACTCCAGACAAAATAAACACTATTATTTACCTTTAAAATGAACTCATAAATATGTACAGTATGTTTACAAATGATTCAAACTTATTTTCTAGTGAACTCTCTAAACTTTGCCGCTTACCAGTGGACGCTCTCTCATTAGATTCGTCCAATGTGAAAGCGTTCCTGTTGCTACAAGCTCATATGTCTCGGTTACCTCTGCCTAATACTGATTACTTGACCGATACTAAGTCGGTTTTGGACCAGACGATCAGGATTTTGCAGGTAATGTTATACAAATGAATAAAATTTCAATCTGTTTGCAATTTCAAAATAACTGTTTTTTCGTTAAATTTATGTGAAAGTAAATACGGTACTAATAACAAAAAAAATTTTTAATTTTTTGTTACTAATAATCTCCGAAATAATTAGACCAATTTTGACGGAATTTTCACTGACAGGTAGATTATACTATGAGACTTATTTTCTAGTGAACTCTCTAAACTTTGCCGCTTACCAGTGGACGCTCTCTCATTAGATTCGTCCAATGTGAAAGCGTTCCTGTTGCTACAAGCTCATATGTCTCGGTTACCTCTACCTAATACTGATTACTTGACCGATACTAAGTCGGTTTTGGACCAGACGATCAGGATTTTGCAGGTAATGTTATACAAATGAATAAAATTTCAATCTGTTTGCAATTTCAAAATAACTGTTTTTTCGTTAAATTTATGTGAAAGTAATACGGTACTAATAACAAAAAAATTTTTTTAATTTTTTGTTACTAATAAACTCTAATTAGACCAATTTTGACGGAATTTTCACTGACATTTATACGATGAGGACTTGTTTACGGTAAGTTTTTTTTAGGGTTCCGTACAAATGTGTAGTGTGTGGTAGGTGGTAGAGCTACGCTGTAGTTACTATTGGTTTCAGTACGAATGGGCCGACTCGCCCGGGGTACTACCACCCGACCCACAGAAAACCGACGTGAAGTAACAGTGCTTGCATTGTTGCGTTTCGTTCGGTCAGTGAGAGCGCCGGAGTCCCACCTCCCCTCTCCTTTCCCCTTCCCTTGCTCCTCTTTTCCCCCAAGACAGGTTGGCAACGCACTTACTACTTCCCTGTTGTTGCAAGTGTCTATGGACGGTGGTGATCACTTAACATCAGGTGACCCACCTGTCCGTTTGCCTACATTGATATAAATATATATAATCCTTTATAAAGATACAAACGCAGAAGAAGTCGCGGGTGACTGCTAGTTATATTTATAAAGATCGTTATTGCAAAATCGTTTAAGACAACATTATTCTGCTGTTGATTATCGACCGGTGTTGTCGCAACGTGCAAACAAACAAGCATTATCTTAAAACCAATAGATGTGAAAGGGAAGGACTTTACGTTGCTCACATTCAAGTCACGATACGAACAACGGACATATTTCAACATATGAAAGGCGAAAACGCTAAATAAGATGTCGATATATGCTACTAATCTATCTATGTAGACATGTAATGAAAATGGAAAACTAATGTGTCTGTACATTTTAGATTTTTGTGAAAAAAATCGTTTTAGCTGTCTTGAAATCATTGATATAAATATATATAATCCTTTATAAAGATACAAACGCAGAAGAAGTCGCGGGTGACTGCTAGTTATATTTATAAAGATCGTTATTGCAAAATCGTTTAAGACAACATTATTCTGCTGTTGATTATCGACCGGTGTTGTCGCAACGTGCAAACAAACAAGCATTATCTTAAAACCAATAGATGTGAAAGGGAAGGACTTTACGTTGCTCACATTTAAGTCACGTTACGAACAACGGACATATTTCGACATATGAACAGAGAAAACGCTAAATAAGATGTATATATATGCTACTAATCTATCTATCTAGACATGTAATGAAAATGGAAAACTAATGTGTCTGTACATTTTAAATTTTTGTGAAAAAAAAATGTTTTAGCTGTCTTGAAATAAGTAACAAAAGCCATCTCAATCATTTTTAGAAATGTCCGTCTGTCTGTATGTTTATTTGAACACGCATTACTGCTGAAATAATGCGTTCACAATAAAACCTCAACCTCACACTAACGTTTAGTCTTAGTTTCATTAAAATCGGTTCACTTTATCAAAAGTTATTGTAATTTTAATGACGACGCGACTCAAGTACGAGAGAAAAGTAGATAAGTAAATGAACTTAATATATTCAGTCATTAATAGTCATTGTTCAGTTACATTAGTTTCTGATATAAATGTCCAAAACGTTATATTATAGGGAGCTTAATAACCCGAATAAAATTCAAACTTTAAAAAATCAATGAACTATGGTCGAATGTCGACCTCTGGGCGCCCACTAGTATAAGTAAATGGACTTAATATATTCAGTCATTATTACTCATTGTTCTGTTACATTAGGTTCCACACGGACGGAGTCAAGGGCACAACTAGTTAAATATTATAATAATTAAAAAAAAATTACAGGCAATGATAGACACGTCCGCTGAAAACGGTTGGCTGTCCGTTTGTCTCTCCTCCCAAATGTTGATGCAATCGATAGTCCAAGCTCGTTGGCCGACAGACTCGCCCCTTACGACCCTCCCACACGTGGACTCCCAACACTTGTACATGTTCTCGCAAATGACCAAGGATACGAACAAACCTTGTACAATGTTGAACGGGTTAAAAGTCGCATGTATGAGGAATTACGAGTTGTTAGCGAAGTACTTGAGAAGGGAATTCGAAGAGAATCAAATCGAACAAATATATAAGGTAAAGGTATATTATAAGTTAAAACCTGTAGATACGTCATAGGCGCTTCGACAGCGGCTTGTTAAAACTAGGCTAACTAGCTTATTTTGACGGCTACACCGTCAATCAACCCGTTATTAAGCAACATATACCTATTTCTCTTTCACCACCAATATGAGAATGTGCCGTCTTACTTCCACATTGTATCTAAGACAGTGTGGCGTTACAATATTATTTTACGTATGTGTGCGTTATCGTGCCATTTGCTTTGTCAAAATATCATGTCGATAACATATCTACAGCTTTTTATACCATTGAGGTAAAGCTAATTCAGTAAATTTTCGAACAAACGCAAAACTCATTGTGCTTTTATTTTCTTTATACATAAATATTGTCGTTTGTACGCATCAAGTAAAAATTACTCTACAGGAATCGATATTTTTTTTTAATTTTATCTCAGAAATATTTGGTCCTTTTTCTAGAAAAATAAAGGTATCTTCATTTCATATAAAGCTATTAGAATTTTAAGAAACTACTATTTTTATAAGCAGTCTGCATTCAGTGTATCGTGAATTGAGGAATGGGGCAAGCTGTGTAATTCGCATACGCATGACAATGCAGACAAAGTCGCTTGTATCAGCTATTTATATATCTACATACATATAAACTAGCTGATCCGGCCACGCATTACTCTTAGTTATTACATGGAGAATGAAAATTGTAATAAGGAATTTGCGTGGCGCCATCTGTGATATGTTTATAACAGTTCATCCTATAGTTTTCTGTCAACAAACTAATTGAAAACGTCATCTATTCGAGACTGACGAAACTTACAATTAATCGCAATAATCAACATTGACAATAATTTAATTTGTAATTAAAAAATGTTGACTCTTTTAATCGAAATATAAATTATTCTATCTCTCAAGTTGGACCAAATTATACATAAACGCTAACTTGCATGAAGATCGCTTGAGTAGTTTCGGCGTTCATCGTGGACAAACATCATTACAGTTGATTTTTATATATTTTTTTAGACAATATGCGATATGCCAACACTAGATATAAAATTGAAAGTTCGCGGTCTATGGTTCGATGCCGATTATGAACAAGATAAAAAAATAGTACAACCGATGTCACGAGACACGTGGTTACCTCTTCATTCTGAACAGGTAAGGAAACTAACTATACCTTATACAAACTATAATAATTCTAGTCTAATTATAATTATCATTGCTAGATAATGGTTAACATTTGTTTTATTAAACTTGTGTTTAAGAAAAAAGAAACGAATCTGCCATTTTTTGTAATATTGAGTTTTATATTCATTTGTAAATAACGATTCGAAAATAATGTTCGTTTCGTTATTACTGATGTCTCTCTCTTCAGGAATACACATTAGTAAATTAAGATCGTGTGTTCGTTTTGTTATTACTGATGTCTCTCTCTTCGGGACAACATATTAGTAAATTAAAATCGTGTGTTCGTTTTTTTATTACTGATGTCTCCTCTTTAGGAATACTCATTAGTAAATTAAGATCGTGTGTTCGTTTTGTTATTACTGATGTCTCTCTTCAGGAATACACATTAGTAAATTAAGATCGTGTGCTCTCTCTTTAGTTATACTCATTAGTAAATTAAGATCGTGTGTTCGTTTTGTTATTACTGATGTCTCTCTTCAGGAATACACATTAGTAAATTAAGATCGTGTGTTTGTTTGGTTATTACTGATGGCTCTCTCACCAGGAATACACATTAGTCATGGAAATGCATCGTCGCGGTGGGAACCCGAATAACGTGATATGCCCTCGGTTCCCGCGCGGTAAGAACGAAGGCTGGTTCGTAACACTCGGAACAATCGATACAAAGGAATTACACGCATTAAAGCGAATACATCCCAAAGGCAATTCACAGCTCACCTTTTACACGCCTTCGCAGAGAGGTACTTTATCATTATAATAAGTCTTTTTATACCTTACTAGAGGGCCGGCGGACGTAGTCCCGTCCTAATATTAAAAAAAAAAACTTGACAAAGTATATACTTAAACCGTCCTCGTGAGTCACTTTATCTACTGGTGAAAACCGCATGAAAATCCGTTCATTAGTTTTTAAGTTTATCGCAAACAGACAGACGCGGCGTAGGACTTTGTTTTAAATGTAATGATATTTTTTAGCGTATAACCACAATTTCAGCTCATGTTAAATGGCGTTACGTTCCTATATGGTAAACACGTTCATTTGGGATTGGCTCTTAAATGCAGTTACCGGAACACAGCAACAGATTTTCAACTTGTGAGTGGTATCTATAGTGATACCATGTTATCCCTTCACCTGATGACCCCTGACACCATGATTCGAACCTACGTCCATTAACGCAGTATCCGATCGCGCTCCCTACTGAATCTAAAAATATTAATATATCGACGATTTATTACTTATTTCATTGTTATACAACTATTCAATGTACCTACATAGTATGTAGGTAATACATTCCTACATCTAACAGAAAACCTACAGAAAATTCCTAAATATCAAGTATCTAGAAGTCTAACAAGGGTTTCAGCCCCGAGATCACAACACTATAATCGATAATATTGTTAGAAATATGTATAAATAATCAAAAACAAAAGTTGTCTATGAAGAAATAAATGTTATAATCTCTGTTTTCTTATCTATGTAACCTTCTTTTTTTGTTATGGAGGGTATAGGTAAAGAGAACCATCTCAGTATATTAAAAACTGTCCACTGAAAGGCAGCAAATTAAGATGGCGCCACAATAACAAGTGGAAAGTATTTCAAAATAACGCCACAATAACAAGTGGAAAGTATTTCAAAATAACGCCACAAATAATTAGAGTAGGATATTAGATTAAAGAAAGAATGAAAGAGTTCTGGACTTTTCTTTATATTAACAACAATGAAATTATTAAAAAATAACAAAAAAGTTTATAACAATCGAATCACTATCTGTGTTATTTCAGCAGTTTTACAGGTTATATTCACTAAATTACATTTGACTACGTAAATAGTTCAGGTTTTAAATACTGCATATCTCCTAACAACGAAAGTCACGAAAAATATTATTTTTTTCAAATCAGCACACTTCATTTCGTTTATAACTGCTAAATTCATATAATTTCCTTTTCCTGCACTAGTGCTATTTTGACGAGTCTTCGAACCATAATTTGCTGTTTACAGGTGGACAGTTTTTCAACTGATCCCTCGTACTAGATGGTTCTCCTTACCTCTACCCTCCATATTTTTTGTACGATGTACGGTCAGTGTGTATGAACTCTTAAATTAAAATCTATTATATTTTAATTTGATTTCTAAAAAATGTATAGATTAAGATGTTTTAATAAGAAAAAAATAACCAATGATAATACAGAAAATTGTTCACATTTTCGAAGCATTTTTTTTAAAAACATCTTAAAATATACCTATTTATAACTCTTATACAAAACTTTCAAGGTCACTATTTATTAATATGCTCCCAGTAATATTAATTTACGCCAATATGCATATATTTGATCCTTTTTTAAATCGAAAAGGTAAATATAATAGCCACTTTGAAAAAGTGATTTTATTTGCTTTTTTACAGGCCGAGTTATATACACTGTATACATCATGAGTGATAGCTACATAGGACTCGATCAGCAATACGATTTACAGTTCGAAATCATGGATCCATTGCCTCAAGAGAACGTAGATAATATGGTATATGATGCTATGCAAAAAACTATCATTGAGTGAATATAAAAAATATTGTAATAAATATTTATACTGATTTACTTTGTTTTATTTTTAATATCAATTTGAAAATTAGTAAACATATGCATATTTTATTTTTGCTATGTATTATATTTCGTCCAACTTATTCCAAGTAGGTTCATAAGATAATAATTTGTCAATAGTTTACACAGATAAAAAATCTTCTTACCCATATCCCACCTAAACAAGGTCGGCGCCATATGCTTTCATCTTCCACTCTCCCCTGTCAAATGTCACCTCAGTATTCACACCTTTTATACACATCAATTTTCATACAATCCACCCATACTTTTACAGATAATAAATATGTACAGTAAATAGACATTAGACTTATGTTAATGTGTAATATAGGACAGTCTATCTATAGTCATAATAATCTAAAGCAATATGATAAGAAGATAATTACCATTATCTATGTATTAATTACTATTTCTAATAACAGATAACTTTTGATCGGTAATCATGTTATTTTATTTTAATTCCTGGATGATAGAAATCAGTTTTAATAGCTGTTTATATCTGAATGATGACCTAATGTTAAGGACTGAGATAATACAAAAACACTTCTGTAAATAAGGCACAGTGTATCCTAATACCAATCTAGGTGTTCCAAATTTGTAGTATATAAATATTATCGTAATGTTCGTCCACAACCTGTTTCCATCAAATAACAACTCAGTAATAGAGAAATAAGACATTGTAATACGTGACTTAATTTTGGTGCCTCATACGACTTAGTATCTTATTAAACTTTCGTACCGTAGTAGTAGTCCTTCAATTCTCAAATAAATAGCTATATTTTACTAAAAACGTAAAATACTTTTTTTATGTTTTCCAGTAATTGCACTTGAATGCAGTTTCATTTACAATGTTAGCAAGTTTTGCTATATATTTGGTAACATTGGACCCAGTTTTAGGGAAATGCTAGCTAGATAAATATAATATTCAAATATCTTTGTTTAGCAAACAGTAGGAAATATAAACACAATAAATAGTAATGCAACAAGATCTGTATTCATACAATAAATCACAAAAGCAGTTTTTACATTTAATTTCTTGTATTATACAAATAACAATAGCGTAAAAACATTAGCATATAGTTAAATCGTTAACAATAAATCAGGTTACAAGGTAACAACATGAAAAAGCTTAATAACTAATTTGTAGACCACATATTCATTTCTCAACCGCAGACATATGAAGATCTTGGAAAAAATCTCAACTATCACACAATGGCAAGATTCTCTTTAGAATATTGTCAGTTTTATTTTCATTACATATCCCGTCTCATAGAGATAGCTATTGTAGAGTTCGGAAAAACAAACTGTAATAACGGCTAAATAAACAATTACTGTACTTGGAAACATTAAACAAAAAACATACAATATATTACATAGCATATTTTAAACAAATAGATATTCCTATAAAAAATCGCATACTTTGTACATATCTAGTACAAACATAAGGTTAGTACATATTTAAATTAAGATGTACAATTGTGAGGTTTTATATATTATTTCTTGATTTTATCCATAGACATATTAACTAAAGACAAAGGAAATTATGCATAAAAATTATCTTATAGGATTGAAACATGAATAAAAGTAAAAAGTACTTATTTTAAAGGCAACCACAATTAGAAAAATATTACATTTATAATCACATTGATCCTTACAACTATATGGCTATAATAAATCATAGATACTCAATTTTTTATACGAGTATGTTTAGGTAACAATAACTTATGATTGATATCCTTTTATCATAGAAATAGGTATAGATAGAAGCAAATTTAGTTTACATTATGCTTTAAGCCACTCTGGCATGGCATCCTTTTGCTGTAAATAATCTTTACTAATATTTGTCAGAACATTTGTACCTTTACCATCTCAGGCTCAGGCCTCTAATAACTCACAGGGTTCAGGTGGCTTTGCTACAATAGCTCTGATTACCTTGCTATAATATTTATTAAACATAAATTTAAATAAGTACCAATTTATGTTAACTATAGTCAAATTTTTGCATTATAATTTTACTTAATAATACACTCTCAAACAATGTCATACATTGTTGGAGTGCCAACTTTATGTTATTTTCTCTTTTTTTGTTCATATTCAATAGCCCTAGCTTCAGAAACCAATTGCCTCTCTCTTGTAAGTATACCATTCAACTGCTCTGTAAATGCATCAAAGGAAAATTTAGTTTCAAATCTCTTTAGCCCAGCATCTCCTAACTTTTCGACTAATTCTGGATTAATGATTAATTTAGTCATGGCATCAGCAAAAGATTTACTATTTGGTTCACATAGAAATCCAGTAACTTCATTCACTACAGTTTCTGTGGGACCACCACTGTTCACAGCAATAACTGGTTTTTTGAAATACATTGCTTCTAATGGTACAATACCAAAATGTTCATTTGAAGGAGTGTATACCAATGCTTTACAATTGTATAAAAGAGACACCTTCTCGTCATCTTTTGGTGACTTCATAAATGTTATTTTATCTTCAATATCAAGTTCAGCAGCTAAATCAGTCAATTCAATATAATGCTCCATATTTTCCAGATTTATTGGATCAAAACCACCAGCCATTATTAAATGGACCCTGTTCCAATCTTCCTCACACAAAATGTGTTTTAAATGTTCTAAAGCTCTTAAGGCCAATTGCAAATTCTTCTTTCTCTCATACCTATTGATTGAAAGAAATACAAATTTGTCTGGTCCCACTGGTACCACTTCTTTTAAAGGTTTTGGGGAGGTCATCTTGAAGTATTCAGTATTAATAGAAGGATAACAAATATCAGGTATTTCTCTAATACTTTGGAATGCATCTTGGTATACCCTAGCAGTATATTTACTATTCACTAATACTTTATCAGCCCGAGATGTTGTAAGCTCCTCCAGCCAGTTCAAAGGAGCACGATATAATTTTTTAAGAAAGCTTCCCTCAGATGATAGAAGCTTATCAGGGTGATGACAATAGAACACAACTCTGAATGGTCCTCTTGCCATTTTCAGAAATGGGACACATAATGAAATCGAGTCACAAAATATAAGTGTAGGTTCTTCAGAAGGAATAACGTACCACGCAAGATAAACGGCAGCGTATACCATCCGAATGTAAGCACACGCCGCCTTAAATT
This sequence comes from Antheraea pernyi, assembly GCA_015888305.1. Taxonomy (NCBI): domain Eukaryota; kingdom Metazoa; phylum Arthropoda; class Insecta; order Lepidoptera; family Saturniidae; genus Antheraea; species Antheraea pernyi. Next base: position 35,224 of record MU160629.1, on the reverse strand, counting down.
TTCCAAAAATAGAACGTGGTATCCAATCGCCGACTACTGTTACCGGAAACGTGCCATTACGTGTCTCAGCGAAACAATGCGTTGGATCATGATGATTCGTGTAGAAAGAAACTTCGTGGCCATTCTTTCTGAATGCCAACGCAGCGTCTACTACTAAGCGCTCCGCTCCACCAATACCCAGGTCTGGGTGAAGAAATATTATTTTTACCATTTCAACATTCAATCTATATCATTTTGTTCTGAAGTCAAAACTCATGTAATGCAGAAAGTCTTTTCTACAACGGTACGCGACGTACACATAAATTCTGTGCGTGAATCACAATTATAACCGAATAAAAACAAACACGACGACGCTACAAGGAAACTGATAATGACTGATACCACAGACTCACAGAGAGCGTAGAGTATTTCTATGGAATAGATTTTTATTTGTCTTTGCAGACGATTATATCGTAATAGAGAACTAATTAATCAATATTAGCAACAACAAAAAACGTCGATGTTAATTCCTCTCAAACATCAGCATGCCGATGACATAACTTGAACATTGGAAATGAAACTTTGCATTATTCAGTATTTCTTGGTTATTAGTTATTCCGTATAGTTATTATATATTCCGTATACTCTCTGGTATATCCAATAAACACAAAATCTATTAAATAATTACCAACTTATTTCACTCAAATTATACAATTATACTCAAATTTATAGATTTCGCGAGCAAAACGACATGCGACATTTCCAAATAATACTTATTATAGGTACTGTTTGCTGCTCACTAGGCAGAGTGGCACCCTAAGCTTCCGGCTGACACAAGTGCTCTCGGGGCACGATTGCTTCGGTAGCTACCTGTGTCGTATAGGTCGGGAGCCAGCGGCAGGGTGCCATCAATGTGACTGCGCGACGGACAACGCGCAGCACACATTAGTAGTTTGACCCGCCTGGGACGTGCCATGTCGCGAGCTCGTCGCGGCCATAGATCTGGATCTTTCACTCTCGACTGTCGTCTGTAAGATGGTTGAGAGCGAAACCGGGTGGAACTCAGTCGCTTCATACTGCGAGGCAGTTATGCTCTTTAAGGAGGTGGCGGAGAGGGAGAGGGAGCAGACCATCAGGCTCATCTCCCGGGGGGTGACGAACACGGCGGCGACGGGTCGGAGACGATCTAATGCCGCCGTAAAGGGCCTGCGGACGACGTGACGCGGGCACGTCCGTCGCCCTGCACTATAGCAGGCCCACGTGGTGGAAGCGCATTGTGCCGTGCGACTCCTACAGTTCGTCGGAGAGGGGAGAGTTTAACACCCGCCCCTCCCTGAGGGGTCTACTATATTGACCCACTCAGGCCGCAGAAGGGGTCCCTTATGAGGAGCCAGCACCTGCCGGGTGAGCAGACGCAGTGCCGTAGGCAACTCCTGCTCCACGGCAAAATAGGTGTAAGGAGGCACCATGGGGTTATAGTCCGTGCAAGTCGGACATATCCTATCCTCAGCTGCCCGGCTAGCGTGGATATCCGAAAAGATTTCCCCATGTTAAAAAAAAAGGTACTGTTTGCGGGACATTATTTATATTAATCCACCTAAGCTACACTAGATGTCACTGATCAATGTTAAGTCAGTTATCAAACTACCCACAAAATAAATGGCATAGATAAGAATATACCCCATACTGGAAAAGTAAGTAGATCACTTCCAAGGCTGTTAAATTATTGCTATTTTTACTTAACACGCAAAATGGGAAATGCTTGTCTTATTTTATGCGCAATAAATGTTCATATAAATACACACATCAAAAAAGTCTAAGCAACATGCGTGATATTACAAATTTTACCATTTATATGAATTAATTTCTAAGTATTTACTCAAACAAAGTGCGTAGGTAAGTAAACTTTTTTGTTATTGATGACATACTGGCTGGATGTAAAAAAAAAATTGATTGTTTTGTTTTTTCATAAAATTCAAATGACTGCGAATTTGTTTGAATTTAAGTGCGTTTTAATTGCTACGTTTAGTCTTGTTTTTATAATTTTACCAACCATTTAAATAAAGTTAGCGACAAAATTGAATTGTTAGATATTCTTTACGTCATGAAGCGACGTCATTTGATGGCAGATGAAATGCAAAGAGCTGTAGGGATGTTGCAAGCGGGAAGTAATCAATCTCAGGTATCTCGACATTTTGGCATTCATAAAAGTGTTATTTGTTGTCTTTGGCAGCATAATAATACACAATTGCAACTCAATTTATTAGATTACCCGCTGAACAGCATCCAGGCCGTAAAAGGAGTACAACCACTCGGCAAGACCGGTACATACAACTGACGGCAAGACGCCAGCCGATGTTAACCGCTCGAGAGGTAAGTTTGAGGCTACAAATTTCAAGTGGTGTTGATATAAGTCCTCAAACTGTGCGAAATCGACTGCATGAGTACGGCCTACGAGCTCGACGCCCAATCAGGTGCCCACCGATACGTCACGGGAATCGCGCTCGTCGATATGAATGGTGTAGAGAACGCATAACATGGACCCAGGAACAATGGGATAAAATTATGTTTTCCGATGAGTCGCGATTCGGGTTTAAGCCTGATACAAGAAGGGTGCGAGTGTATCGTCGGCCCGGAAATACTGAAAGGCTCAGGTGCGTTCAGGAAGTTCATCCATACAGCGGCTCAACAGTTATGTTATGGGCGGGTATTATGAAGAACAGGCGAACTGAGCTCGTTTTTGTAAATGGAAACATGAATGCTGAAAATTACATTGAGGATATTCTCAGACCTTATGTCTACCCATTTGCACAAACCTTTGGCTCCGATTTTAGGTTAATGCATGACAATGCGCGTTCACATACAGCTCGGCGAACCAGTGAATACTTTGCAACGGAGAACATCCGGGTATTGCCCTGGCCTGCACAATCGCCAGATCTCAACCCCATCGAGCACGCATGGGACATGCTCCAGAGACGTGTTTTGAAGGACTTGGAAGGAGCGACAACAACCCAACAGCTGAAGGATTTGCTACAATTCCATTGGGAGCGAATACCGCAAGATGACATAAACAGTCTCATTAATTCAATGAATAATCGTTGCCGACAAGTTCTGAATAGCAGAGGAGACCATACTTTGTATTAAATTGTTCTATTCTTTCACAATAAATACATTTTCTTTAGAAATTTCATTTTGTAAGAAAAAAGTTTAGTTTCTTATGCATCTTATTTTCTACAGTATATTCTAATATTGTTCATTTCTGTTATTAAAAGAACTTATAAAGACAACAGCTGTTATTTTTACATCATAGGACCCTACAGATATTATTTTAAAAATAAAATACAAAGTTATAATGTGAAGAACCATCCTGAAATTTAAATTAGTACCTGTTGCTTAGACTTTTTCGATGAGTGTATAAGGACCCCCGAAAACCGTATAAATAAAAATAGCAATAATTTTCACCCTAAGCCTACAGTAGTCGTGATTGTAGGTACCTACCTACTTACAATAAATTTGTGATTTGCCATTTATTATTTTTAGTGGACATTGCAGAAGCATGTACCACTATCCATTAAAATCGACTTCAACACGAACCCTTCGTCAAAATTTATTACATGCTACTGAATTATAATAAAATCGTAATTACCCATGTATAATTTAACGAATGTTTGCAGTTAAGGCCGAAATAACTCAGAAGTATACACAAAATTACTTCATACTACTAACAGTTATAATAACAGATCGACTCATATAACTGATCACCTTCAATTTTGTATGTTGTACCATAATTACAATTACTATCTATCATTATATCTTTATGGTTGCAATACCTATTGTCTTACATAAGACAAAAGAATTTAACTATAATGACTACTAACTATATTGTTATTAATCAATCCCCAGTACTAAAAACTTCAAAACACTATTTATGAAACATTTTCATTACTTTTAAACCACTTTCTAGATCTCTTTATCCATAACAGACCTAAAGTTGTACAAACCTTTCAATTCCTGTTTTTATGGGAATGACCTTAGCATATAATAAACACATGAACATTTTATATCATTTCATTATAAATCCTTTTACAATAATCTTTTTGTTAAGGTATCATTTGATTGTCAACACCTACAGAACTCTTTACATGACTGTAATAAGAACCTTTTTAATTTGCACACTACATTGTGACTATTGATAGTGTAGTAGGTTATAATGATAGTATGATACTATTAACATATAGTTAGATTGGTGTTGGTTACTTTCACAAAATAAAATAAGTTGTAAAACTCACTGTTTATTATTTATGTAGTTAGATTAAAGTAAAACAATTCTTTTCAAATTTAAATCATGAATTTATACCACCATTAAGCAAAATATAAGACACTAAAATGTACATTCATAGCCAATAGAATATATTCATTTACAATTCATCTTTTCTCTCAATTTTGACTAGATCCACATGGAATATAAGTGTTGCTGACTTTGGTATTTTTGGTGGTGCTCCCGCTTCACCATAAGCTAACTCTGGAGGAATTACTAGTTTCCTCTGTTCGCCTTCACACATTCCCATTAAACCCTGATCCCATCCCTTTATCACTTGCCCATGTCCAAGGGTGAAGGTTAATGGAGTACCTCTCGAAATAGAGCTATCAAACTCAGTCCCATCTTCCAAGGTACCCTAAAACACATCAATCATTATTAGAACAAAAACTTTCAATGATTTAAAAAAAATAGTTTTGGTAACCAATCTCCTAGATTATTACTGTCATTGTCAAGTCGGTAAGAATATCGCAAGTTCCTTGTGATAATTTCTATGTTCTAATAAGATAGTGGCCTCTGTACCAGAACTTTACTGGGAGTTTTTGTGACATCTCAGAATTCATGTTCCATGGTATTATTTTCATTCACTTTACTTGTGCAAAATACCTGAACTATATAAAAATTACCACCAATATTACAAAATATACAAAACACAGACATGACATGACCAACTATGATATGATGAAAAACTTTTCAATGTCAATTGGATTTTTTTTAACTTTAATAAAAATATTAAATACGAAAGTAATAAGCTATAAGAAACACATCTGTGATAAAAATCTGGAGGATTTACCAAACAATGTAACAATTTGTATATATACATTAGAATATGTCATCTTTCTACGGTTTCATATAGACTTATATTCATATAAATAAAAGAGAAAAAGAATATTTACTAGACAAGAGATCATTTCAACTATGCATAAAACTTTACCGTGTAGTGCATATGAAGTAAATCTCCCTTTTTACTTTTACTGAGGCAGTCAGTTGGTCGCTTCTTAATTCCTATTTGCAATTTCTTCGACGTATTTGCTATAACAACATGTGATATTACATTCATAAATACTATAACAAAGAGGAGGGCTTTACAGACAGTAATTAGTGTAGAGTTCATAATTAGCCTTCACAGGGTTCCTAATGAGAAATAAAATTCAGTTTTGAAGTTCTTATATTTTCTCGTTCTATGTGAAATCTAATTACGAATTTTTCCAATATTGTGTAACAAATCAAGGGATGAATTGATAACCTAATAAATGAAATAACAAAATACTAGGTTACAAACGAATCGCAACACGGCCTTTTCCACAAACTATTAGTAGGGATGTTTCCACAGACTAAAAGTAGGGATGCAATGATACAACCATAGATAAGATACAAGAAATACAACGATATTTTAAAACATCAATGATTTAACATGTTTTATTAATTTTATTGAAATCACTGTCATTGATACATGGTTCTGTATGAACGATGTTTTCTGATGTGTAATGCCTCTATTATATGCCCTACCTACTCGCTTCCACAATGACACGTAAGGATGCCAATTATACATTAATGTTTTAAAACACCGATTTATAGTCATAAACATAGATGTTTTATTATTTATGTGAAACCCCTGATATTAACCATACTTCGCTCAGTATGAATGATGGTATGCTATTTATAGCGCCATAATAGTAAGATATTGTTCTAAAATTTTTAGAACCAAATCAAATTTAGGCATTTTTGCGGTATATTAGAATTTCCCTTAAAAGGCACTGCGAGCCTGCACAAAGAAAGCTCTATATATACATATATGAATAACGCATTTCAAAATGAGCTAAACCCCATTTTAATCGTTAATATAACATCTTTCATTACTTTAAGATTTCTAGATTTTATACACCGAGAACGAAATAAAAATTTTCGGTTAATAAAGTTTTCTTTTTGTTATAATTTTATTTCTGTACGCATAATTATTGTAAACTGATGTCTAATTTTGTATATTTTCAACGTGTATGCAATAAAAAGTTGTAATTATTTTACAAAATAAGAAGATCTTGAAAATTAACGTAAACAATTAGGAATATATATATCATATATTATAGATCAGAGGTATTAGTTCTAAACCGTATCACTAGAGGCACATAGTAAAAAAAAAGACGCCTCTATAATGTAGAAACTGTAGAGTCGCAATGTTTCGCTGAAATTTCATCAATTAGGCTACGACACTACGACTACGTACAGCTAACGAATTGTATACCGTTAGATCCCTAAAATTATATAAAAACAAATACCATCAAAGCCTCTTATCAACGACTAAAAGTAATAAATGTTTCATATTTTTAAGAAACCCACTAAGGGGAATCTATGTAAAAGATAATTTAAGTCTCTCGAACTTTACATTTAAATACAAGTTGTATATATGAGATAACAAATTCTATATCTATTCTTCTATTTTTGTATCTGATTATACGATTTCACAATACAAAGGTAACTTTTGTTAACCGGTTATGTTGACACAGAAATAAAAGAGACCTAGAAAAAGCACCTAGACAAATTTCATGGAATGCACTGATAAATTTATAATTCACTAGCAGGCTTGGCGGATACTTTCCCGCCTTAATGTTAATATAATACCTATAACTTCCTCATGAATCACTTTATCTACAACCGCAATTAAATCGGTTCTGTAGTTTTTGTCATTACTATTTGCATTCAGAATAGTTTTGTTGCTGTCAATTACATGTTATTGCTATTTTCGTCTCTTTGTTTTTCTTGTTTATATTTGTTTTTATTAGAAGACCCATCTACTTCGAATAATGATGTTTCTATGGAAGGCGTTGATTATCACAAATTAGTTGTATATTATGCATGTATTATGTTTACAGTAACGGTATTATAACACGCATAATACTAGCACAATATATACTAAGAGATATATCCCACAGATAGAAACAAATACTGCATAAGGGGGATCATTCAATTAAAGTATGCGATTACCCAAAACTGAGCAACCAGGTTATTAAATGTTATTTGGATTTAATAATAACTAGCACATGCATAATGTGGCGAACTGTTAATTCTATTATAATTCTATAATTAGAAATATTCTAGCTTTATCTATTACTTTTTTATTCAACTAGTCCATTTCTACTTTTTACTGTTATTTTATAACAGTAATGATTTATTTTTTATTGTCTGTGCATTTTTATTTCTAATTATTAATTTCCAATATTCTGTATGTCTGTATATCTCTTATGTATATTTCTTTTTAATTAATATAAACAGATTCTCGTAAACTAGCTGTAAAATCGTTTACAACACGACACAATCGGAGTCATATCTTCATTTCACATACAATATCTTCTGAAAGCTACAATTCGATCGTTATCCTGTCATATCACTGTTACTTAAAATAATAGACAAGATTAAAAATGTAATGTATTGTATGTATCGAAAAAACTTAAAGATGAATAAATGTTCATTTTAAATTCCTAAAATAATATTTTGAATTAGTTTTGTATTAACGCCTTGACTGTACTATGCGCAAAGCCGAAGTTAACGTTATATTCAGAGCGGCCAAAACACTTGACGCGGAATATAGACTTATGAATTTAATATCGATATAATATGTATCGTTTTCATCCGTACCCCTAGTAATATATCGACATTCATGTTTTTAATATATATGTCATAGATAAGATACTATATACTGAGAATATATTTAATGTCAACTGTTGTTGATGTGTATTGTATTTGTTTTGGCTAATTATTTATTTATTAGAAATGACGTCGAAAAAATTCCAGCTTGATAATTATAAAAGTTTTTTGTTAAATAGAAATTGTTGTTCTGCAAATTTAACAGAATACATAGAAAATTGTTTGGCCACTGAAGTGGAGTCAGCTAACCACACTTTTCACAAGATTATGGTAACATGAAAATTGGAAACTTAACAGAATTTGTCTGTCTAATACTAGACGGTTGTATTACAGTTTAGCATTTAGTACAGCAGTGTAGTGCCTATATGTACCGCAAATCCCCAAACCGTTACTACCTCTGCCTTATCGCTTTGGTGTAACAAATTAAACGCTCGATGAAGAAACTTTTGTACTCTTACAAACAAAAATTAAACACATTTGGGGTTGGCATTAGAAACTCGTATCTTGAATTTGGGGTTGTTAAGGATATTTGAATAGGGGTTAATTACCCTGTTCAACCGATACCTTCAGACCCCCTCATAGAGTTGTAGTTTTTTATGTGCGTTTTGAAGTTACTTATAAGAGTAGTGATTTTTCCAATACATGTGCATTTTTAAAGCTTTATAATGAGAAAATGTTCTTTTATAATTATTAATTTAGAAAAAAATCAAGTATAAATTGTTCCACATATAACACGGGCCAGCGATCAAACTATTCAGAGCAAACCCGTCCGAGTCATGTTAGACTAATAGAAGACTAGAGCTAGGACTAGGTTTCACACAAGTTCTTATTTTTTTAGTTGAACAATCAACATTTTGTTATGCAAAATTACCATAATTTTTAATACTGTTATAAGACCCTTACAAACTTAAAATTCTTTAAACTCTACTTTTATATAACCATAGTGCTGTACAAACTGTTTTGGTATAACTTAAAAATCATCAAATTGCTAATATACAACATTAACTATGATTGTTTGGCGGTGACATAACATCAAAACTTTGATCATGAATATCTCAATAACTATGAGTTTCTGCGGTGGGAGTGGGAATAGTATATGGGTAGTCACCTACCACCCCCCTTAACCCTTATTTCAAGATGCGAATTTCAAATGCAGCCCTAAAGAGTTTGGGACACGGTAAGGCTGATTCGAAATTTCAACAAAGTTGCCCTCTCAACATTTTAAATCCCCATTGTTTTTAGTTTCCATTGTCCAAGAGTCATTCTTTGTTTATTTGTAAGGAGTTCACATATAGAATGTAATAATATATTCTCATTTTTTTTAGATACATAATTGGACAGAAAGTATGGAACAAGCTTATGATGCATTTAATGACTATTATGGAACAGTACTCATACCAGTAAATGGTTATAATCAGAAAAAGATCGCAATATTTTACACAAGCAACCTTTATTTAATACTAAAAATTATAAAATTTGACTTTATATTTCCCTTTTGTCGGAACATGTTTAGTGTGGATATCCTTTTCAATGATAAGAACTCATCGGATTTTTTTGGAAGTAATGTAACAATTGAGGAAATTGTGTCCAGTGTGGTTAGTAATAGATTCTCTGAAGAATTTGAGTTGGATTTGTCAGATTTCAGTAATGATAGAGGTGAGATTTTTTTTTAACTTTATTTTTGGTAACCAATCTTTTATATTATTACTGCCATTGTCAAGTAGTTAATAGTATTACAAGTTCTTCTATTCCATTTTCGGCAATCAGTCTTCTAGTAGACTATCACTGCCATTGTCGAGTGAGTACCGATATTACAAGTTTCTTGATATAATTTCAATGAACTAACGAGATGGTGGCCATTTTGTTAGAATTTTCCATGGAATTTTTGTGGCATCTAAGAATTCATGGTCCGTGGTATTATTTTCCATTCATTTCACTTATGCACAATAAACAAACTATATTACATAAAACACCATCAATTTTACACAATATAGAGTCAAGTGACACAAGATTATGAATCAAAAATAAAATCCACTACATGACAGACCAAGATCCAGCCAAAACCTCTAGAGGTGAGTTATGCTTTTAAGGTAACCACAAACAAAGATAAATTTCATTACCTTTATTATATAAACTAGTTTTTGCACGCGACTTCGTCCGTGAGGAATAGTTCCTTTGCGGTAACACTAAGATGCTGCAGAAGCTATCAAAAGGAAAGTAACACGATTTTGAAACATTCTTCCTTGTTGCTCCGCTCCTATTGGTCTTATCGTGATGATATATAGCCTATAGTCTTCCTAGATAAATGAGCTATCTAACACTGAAAGAATTTTTCAAATCAGGCCAGTAGTTCCTGAGTTTAGCGTGCTTAACCAAACAAACCCCTAGCATTATAATATTAGTTTAGATGTGTAAAAAATGTTTCAGAATTTGTAGACAAGAAAATCCATTTCTACAAAGTGAATCTTTTAACTCAATACAAAATTTTGATGCTGAGAATGGGAAAAGACACAAAAGTATTAAATTTAAGCAACAATAACTTATGGTAATTAAACGTTTAACATGAAGAGTGGCTTAAAATATTCTAAGTATGTTTGTATGGCTTAATATGTTTTTTTTTATTTTTAGTCAACCACCACTTGACATATTAAACTTCTTTATAAAAGGTGATTTAATAGCAATTAATTTAAGCAACAACAATGTAAGTAGCTCATTTATTTACATAGAAATTATTAATTAATCATTCTAATATAGATAATAAAACTGGCACATACTGGGAAACAAGACTCCATAAATACATATTATTCTTAAACAAGTTCATTTTTGTGAAATACTGTTCTTTTCATGGCTCTTCATATCTATATATCATAAGAATGTAAATCTAATGCATCTATAATTTTTAAGTTTTTTGTAAAAAAATGTTGCAGCTTTCTAGGAATATGTAATAAAATACATTTAAATCAGTTTTAGAAATGTCTGTATGTTTAAACATGCATCACTGCTAAAGTACTGTGGTCTTGATAAATACTTTTTCAAGAAAATCATAAAACATTTATTCGAATAACATTTAGTCTATGTTTCGTTAAAATCAGTTCGATCTATCAAAAGTTATTGTAATTTTAATAAAGACGCTACTTAAGTACGAGAGAAAGTTAGGTGGTAATTAGACTTAATACATTCAGATGACTTTACTAGTCACTGTTTCATGCATTAGGTTTCACATAGATGAAGTTGCGGGCACAGCTGGTATTATAAAAAGTTGATCGAAAAGGCTTGGAACCAGTTAAAAATGTAGTTAAAGATAGAAACTTCCTTTAAAACATGGTAATTCTGTTTCCGATGTTTATCTCTATTATAAATTAGAAATCTCCGCTGCTTATACTATATTCAATGATATAACTACAAAACTGTAGGTACGTCATAAGCGCTTTGACAGTGCCTTATTAAAACTTGGCTAACTAGCTTATATTTAACAGCTGCCCTGTTCAGTGGCCCGTATAAACATAACATAAAACTATTTCTTTTTCACCACCTATATTGAGAATATGCCATCTTACTTCCACATTTTATTTAAGACGGTTTGGCGTTACAATATTACTTACGTATGTGTGCGTTATCGAGCCATTTGTTGTGTATCTACAACTTTTTTAGTTATAATGTCATTGGCTAAATTACTTGATTTTAATGTTAAAATATTCAATTTGTATTTTACCAAAAAAATAATTTATAATTGTTTAACAGATTCCATCAGTATCTGATCTACTAAGAGTAAGCAGTAAAATAGAAAGATTATGGGTGGAAGGAAATCCCCTTTGTGAAGATATAGATGAGTCATCCTATGTTAAAAATATATTGCTAAAATTTCCAAGACTTACGGAACTGGTTAGTAGACATTCATATTTAAATCATATATTTACTTTGAAAAGTGGATGATAATTGATAAAAGTATATAACATTTATGTGAACTGAAATAAATGTTAAATTATTTAAGTTAAATATTTTAAGAATTAAAAGGGTCATAATTTAATAAATTATTATAATTTGAAGTAATGTCACGTAATAATTGGGTAGTACCGAATCACATGATATTTAAATAATTAAAAAACTGTCAGACATAATATTGATTGTATTAGATCACAAATCTACTATAACTTAAATATAGACATTAGCTAATAAAGGCTATGTTAACAGGCACACGCTAACGCGTGTTTTGCTTTATGAAAATGCATGTTAGCATGTGTACGGCCTTAGTAAAATGTGTGCAATTGTAAACGCGCGTTAAGCGGCTGTCATGTGAACATAGGCTAATCTTCACAGTTTTATTCAAATACAATAATTGTTTAAGTATGTATATATATTATGTAATTAGTTTAGCATAATACTAGGTATTTGTATGTTTTTCATGTAAGTTCTGTGGGGAAATCTTATTTAATAGTTTTATTAAGTTATGGAATAACAATCGTATGTTTCTTCTATTTGTGATATGTATGAGAGTTTATGTTACGGTTAGTTATACAAAAGAATAAATTACACAAGTTTTCCTCTAGCATATTTTACACTTTCACTTTCAAAAAAGCAACATAAACATCTTTCTTGATAAATAACTTGAAATCAGTTCATATTTGAATTAAAAGTTTAAAGCCCCGACTGAAACCCTTCAAATAATTGTCAAAGTCATATTTTCTACTGGTTATATGTCTGATTTTTATAATAATTTCGAATTACTTATATATCTATTGTTTATATTACTTTTAGGATGGGATACAGATTAAACAACATGGGATAATGTTTCCGTTTTATAGAAACTTTATAGAAACATCAAACAAGAAAACGAAAATGATTGTAGAGAAGTTCTTAACCCTATACTTTTCACATTACGATGGGGCTTGTGGATCTCGAAGTAGCATAAATATGTTCTACCATCCTAATGCAACTCTGTCATTCAATACTACTTTACATGGTAAGGTTAATTAGTATTTTTCCATTTCCATTAAAACATATAGTATGTGTAGTCTGGCTAGGTCTTAGGGAATTGATCTTCTGTGTATTGAAAAAAATTAACATATAGCATACAAAAATTAGACATTTTAACTTGTTTCTATCTCTAATCTAACTAATTGAAATAATATTCTCAAACCAGCAAACTGATAAGCTACCAACACCTTGTTTATGGCCACCATTCTGTCAACATTTTGTCCAATTATGGTTTACTTTTTCTTTTCTATACTTTATTATTACTAGCTTCCGCTCGAGATTGCGTCCGCGTGGAATAGTTACTTTGGCCTAACACTAAAATGCAGCAGAGGCTCTCAAAAAGAAAAAAAATAACAATTTTGAAACTTTCTTCATAGGTGCTCCGCTTCTATTAGTCTTAGCGTAATAATATATAGCATTCCTCGATAAATGAGCTATCTAACAAGTGTTGTGTTCATGTTTAACCAAACAATCCCCCCAGCTTTATACTTAAATATAGATTTTTAAAACAATACAGGTATATTCTTCACTGCCTTTTATTATTATTATTTGTAGAAGTACGGACAAGGTCATTCTCAGACAACAAATCATTCATTTAATGATTCGTCCTATAATAACTTGATTGACAAGTTATTATTTGACAAACTGCTTTAGGACATTTTATTGGGATCTAACAAAATTTCCAAAAAACTTTTAGTATTCATATGAGTCTAAAATATGGAGTGGCTATTTTGTATTTATTTGTAGCATTAAAATTATACTGCTTGTTTACAACCTCTAGCTTATTTAAGATTTTGTGATTAAATTATCAAGGATGGATAAAGGAAGGATTAGATACTGTAAGTTGGGTGTGTTAAAGAAAACATCGATTTTCCTCTTTGGAATCTTAATTAGGACTCCATCAAATTCAACGCAAAAAAAATATAAATCATCATCATATAAATTCATCATCAACATAAGAGACACACTGCCGGGACAAGCTATTTCAAACTCAGAGAAATCCAGTTCTATATTTATCAGGCCTTTATTTGCTTCACCTGTATGTGGTAAATTAGTAATACTATCGGCTTGTAGTACTAATTTATGTGGTTAAAAAAAATAGTTTAAAAAAACTAAAAAAACACGCTTTCATAAAAAATCCATCTAAAAAACAGAAAATAAAATTTAATAAATTTGTATTAAGAATAGTGTAAATTAGAAATAAATGTATATTTTTGTAAAAAGTGACAAAAAAATGATAAAAATACTGATATCTGGAGGTCATTATCATTTTTTGTCACTTTTTACAAAAATATACATTTATTTCTAATTTACACTATTCTTAATACAAATTTATTAAATTTTATTTTCTGTTTTTTAGATGGATTTTTTATGAAAGCGTGTTTTTTTAGTTTTTTTAAACTATTTTTTATACCCACATAAATTAGTACTACAAGCCGATAGTATTACTAATTTACCACTATCAACTCAATCCACTAAGCCACCATGAGTTATTATTGGTAATTGCATATGAAATGAGTCTGATGTGCTTGTTTGGCAGGCTCTCAAAGATCTTTACTGCGTCATATAGCGCAACACACTCGCGAAATATGGAATTTAAATACTAAGGACCGTGAGAAAACCTATAAAATGAGACTTTTCAAAGGCAGAGGCGTTATCAGTCAAGTTTTAAATAAGTTCCCCGAGACAGTACATGACCCGACCACATTTACAGTAGATGTTTTGAAACATGACGTAAGTAAAATTTGTATATCTTTACATGCTCAACTTTTGGAAGTAAGTGTACGGCCTGAGTGCATTTGCATCGGGCGTTGTGTTTTGTGGGGCGTCGAGCGGTCGAGAGCGCGTTCACTGAGTGGGCCATAGTGGACGCTCGTCGTTCGAGTGAATCAGTCACGTTTTAATCATGGCGTCTGCGTTGTACGATATTATTGATATGTATTAGGAAGAAAGATTCTGTACACCTCGGCTTTGGCTGTTGCCTGATACATGCAATTCGCGACCTATGTGAGCTAACCTAAGCTAAGCTAACTATTCTTACATATATGAGTTGTTGAAACGTATATGTGTACCAAGCATACATACCTCAACAAGTCTTATATATATTTCGTATCGGATAATATTCTAAACTATTTCAGTTTGATAAGGGGAAAAAATAAAACCCTTCCACCTGCATGTGTAAGCGTGTATGCGTGCACGTGTGTGGAGGTGATATGTGTAATGTTGTCGCAGTGATGTAAGATTTTCTGTCACTGTATCGCGCGAGCAGCGTACTCAAGGGCTCCACGCCAAGGGAACGACCCTAGGCTTGAGCAGCTGCCGAAGGGGGTGTAGTCTGGTGTGCGGGAGCTAAATTTATCTCTAGACCACGGCGGCGTGATCTGTGGTTACGCGGGCGTGGGCGTGAGCACGCTCTGTTTGGAGAGACAGGCTGGTACTGATCGTTCACTGCAGTTATTTCATCGGGAGGGTCGATAAAAATATGTCGCGGACGTCTTTTACAACGCGCAGCGTTTGGTACGGGTTCGTATTTTGCGTCTGATACCACTAACGGACTGAGGTGTGACATTGTTAAGCAAAGAAGGAGGTTACATACGTACGACAACTTTTGATTATATATTACGGGAAATTGAATCAAGTTTAAAACCACTACTAATTTACACGCATCAGATTTAATATCTCCCGCAGAAAAACTTGTAGTAACAAAAAGTAATTTACGGTTTACTAACATGACGTGCACGCTCGTGTCGCTGCTGCAAAACACAAACTAGTTTGAATTTGCAAGCGACGCTCCGCTCAACGCAAACAAGCACGCTGGAGCGGACGCGCCGCTCCCCGCCACTCAGGACACCTACGTATTAATACACATGTTTGAAACGAAAGCCGGACGCGACGGTAGTCCGGTGAAGCTGTTAAGACCTTGCTTGGTCAATAGCGTAGTCAGTTCGAAAAAAAAAAATACCGGACGCGACGCAACGCACGACGATCGATTGTAGCGTCCACTCTGGTCGTACACTAAGTCCCTTAACGCAGCTTTTAGGTAGGAGGTACCTTCTAGAAATCGTTACGTAAGGAAAAAGCGTTATGCTCCTCTTTGTCTCTTTTTGTTGTGTAGGAGTGACTATGTGTGTAGCGAATATGAAAATTCTAGCAAAAAAGCATAGTGCGTTGCCGATTGTATAACCTCATTACAGTCAAACTTTTCAACATATAGAAATTTCATTAAAACTGTCATTTGTTTTAAATCATGCGAGATTTATTAATATATTGAAATACAGACTGAATGTTTAGACAATAGCAATATTTATGGTATCGATTGTAGCGTCCACTCTGGTCGTACACTAAGTCCCTTAACGCAGCTTTTAGGTAGGAGGTACCTTCTAGAAATCGTTACGTAAGGAAAAAGCGTTATGCTCCTTTTTGTCTCTTTTTGTTATGTAGGAGTGACTATGTGTGTAGCGAATATGAAAATTCTAGCAAAAAAGCATAGTGCGTTGCCGATTGTATAACCTCATTACAGTCAACCTTTTCAACATATGGAAATTTCATTAAAACTGTTATTTGTTTTAAATCATTTGAGATTTATACATATACTAGCGGGCCCGACAGACATTGTGCCGCCCTGATTATAAAAAAAAATCCTTGACAAATTATATACCAAAACCTTCCTCATTAATCACTTTATCTACTGGTGAACACCGCATGAAAATCCGTTCAGTAGTATATACAGGCTGAATATTTAGACAGTAGCAATATTTATGGAGGATACTTTGCACTCGATTCTCATAGGTATCAAAAATAGGTGCTTAATTTAACCTAATTATCTAGAAAAATCTACGCGTCTATGTTAAAGCACAGAGCCATTGACCATCGGGTGATTTCCATTTCACTTGAAAGTAAACGTGGGAACGTCAGAAACAGAACAAAAGGGTTTATTATCTGTTTTATTATCCAAAGTTATTAACTCCGGGTCGCCCATTGTAGCTTTCGGCACCGGTTAGATTTACACATAGTTCCTAACAATTAGGAACTTATTTCCAAAAGAAACTAAAAAAAAATAGCACAAACGAAAGAGGTGGAAATTCGTAATCGAACTAAACTTAAGGTCGTTAAAATTTCGATAAAATCAATCGATAACAATAGCCAATGTAAACAAAAGAAAAAATACAAATTAAAAAAAAATATAGGACCAATAACAGTTTAGTAGTAATAACAATTAATAATAAGTAACAATTAAGACATCGTGAGAGCTGATACTTTGCACTCGATTCTCATAGGTATCAAAAATAGGTGCTTAATTTAACCTAATTATCTAGAAAAATCTACGCGTCTATGTTAAAGCACAGAGCCATTGACCATCGGGTGATTTCCATTTCACTTGAAAGTAAACGTGGGAACGTCAGAAACAGAACAAAAGGGTTTATTATCTGTTTTATTATCCAAAGTTATTAACTCCGGGTCGCCCATTGTAGCTTTCGGCACCGGTTAGATTTACACATAGTTCCTAACAATTAGGAACTTATTTCCAAAAGAAACTAAAAAAAATAGCACAAACGAAAGAGGTGGAAATTCGTAAACGAACTAAACTTAAGGTCGTTCTTTAAAATTAATTGAAAACAATACAAAACAAAAAATACAAATTAAAAATAAAATGTAGGACCAGTAACAGTTTAGTAGTAATAACAATTAATAATAAGTAACAATTAAGACATCGTGAATGGGTAGTGCTTAAAAAATCATAGTTTAATAACTTCATATTAAATGATGTTAATTGTGATATTTTTTTATATAAGAAGTAGAAGTAAAAAAGCTTGATCGAAATCTATCCAGTCGTTTTGAATGATACTTGCATCATCAATACACCTCTATCGTCTCATTTATATTTATCTTCATTAACCATTTAAAGCTTAAAAACGAATTATCTTTTAAAAATTGATAACTTCTAATAATTTGTTCCACAGAAAAAATGTCTAATCCTTGTAGTGGAAGGTATTTACAAAGAAATCGGCAAAACTGTGAAGACAGACCAATTATTTCAATTCAGAAGGACATTTGTGTTTACTGTGAGTTCTGATATTATAAATACTTTGTACCACATCGTCAATGAGATATATACTATATCGTTTCCTACAACAGAGCAGAGGGAAAACAGTTTTAAGGTAATGAAATATCTGTTTAATAAAATGTCACCTTTTTGAACTTTAAGTATAACAAATTAAAACTTAATTTCATTTAGAAAAGTTTTTGTATGTCGAGTTGCATATGTTATATAAAGTGGATTATGGACTATGTCACCACGTCGAATTCGAGATGTCCAAACAAATAAATAACTTAATATTTAATTACGCTGCTATTTATTTGAGAAAAAGCAGGTAGAGAGTGTTTTAAGGATTTTGCAATTTGTATTTATAATTAGATTTTGTTGTGTGTATAAATTTTTACTACTATCTTTGCCATTATTATATATTTGTATGTATGAATGTATGTCTATGTGTGTATGTATATTTTTGTTAGTATTTAATTTACTATTATATACGTGTATATATCTATTTATCCATATTTATGATGTATTTTCTATATTCGCACTACCTACAAAAGTTTTTGATTGACAACAATACCACTGGTTAGCTGGAAGAAAACTCTTTATGGCATTTTAAGTTTGTAGTCCGGTGAAGCTGTTAAGCTTGCTAGGTCAATAGCATAGTCAGTTAGAAAAAAATAAATAAAGCATTTTAAGTTTATCAGTGTACAAACCAAAAGTGCAATAAAGTAAACATTTTTGTTGTTGGTATCTTAATTTTTTTTTCAAGCTTTTAGAATTTATGAATTTAAAAAATCCATAAAGTTTTATTGTATATATTGAACGTAGTGATGTGTTCGAAACACAGAGGTCAATTTTTCTTTTCGATTTTTTAACATCTTGTTGGTAAATATCTCAAAACTCAAGTAATACAGGTATTAAAAGAATAGGAATAAAAAAATTCTTTTGGAGTAACAATAAAAATCTAAAAGATGTTGTTTTATCGAGGTTCCACTATATGTTGTATATCATAACTAATGTTAAAAGTGTGAATGTTAGTTTGTTTAATAGTTACCCGTGCATGCCATAGCTACTAAACTGATAATTATACAATTTTGCACACACATTACCAAGAGTACAGAAGAGCAAATGGATTATCTTTTATCTAGAAATAAATGTACTGTTCTCTTGCAATAGATCAATTATTAATTAAGCAAAGCCATAAGCAAAAGCTAGTGTTGTATATTTGAAAATATTGAGAATAATTTTTACACTACATGCACATACACACAAACATACATACAGCCTTAGCTATCAAGTAACCAATGCATTCCCAAATCCTTTTTTGAAACTAGAACTCAATAGATCGAGTACCGCTCTGGGAAATTACTCTAACTATTCCAATGTTACTCGCTGTACTTTATAACACAACTATATAAGTGGTCATTGTATTTATTAGTTCCAGTACCCAATAAGGAATCTGAATTCTCTGTCTTTGGTCAATCCTGATGAAAGCGACGTGGAATCTATCACTAATCTCTTCTCACAGATCACAAACTTGAAGACGAGTGAAGCACTTTTGTATGTATACCAATGAATCAAAAACATTCTTATAAAATTTACGTACATATGAGTGTATAAATCTATGAATAATGTAGTAAAGTTCCTTTACATTTTATATACATGCCTTAAATGTAAATGAAAATAAAAAGTATTTTTGTTGAATTCATATTTCACCTGATGACGTCACTATCCACCAAACAATAATAACAATAATTTTGATGACGTCACCATCTACCAATCATTAGTTCACAATGGTTGTTCAATTACTATCAAAAGGGGAAAACGGACGCTATTGATTTTAATACATTCGAAAGTTATCGTCAAAAGTCATTTTTAGTAAAGTAAATAACATTGTTTTTCTTAACTGTTAATAAAATTAAAACATCCTGTTATAAAATAATTTTAAATAAATAAGGAATATTTTCAGTTTACTTTTCGATAATTTTATCAAAGTTAAACTACTGCTACGTTGTTTACACTATGCATGAATATAAAAATCATAGGTTAAAACTGTAATAACTTCATATTCTACGTTTTGTGTGTTTTTAGACGATTGAAATCCGAAAACTGGAATATCAAAGACGCCTTAGTAAAATTTAAAAGTGATCTCAGGGCCCACCGAATTCCACAAGAAAAATTCAAGGAAGATGACGATTTTTCAGACACATCATCTTTAATGGACGATATAGATTGATAATTCATTATAATTTATTTTTATTTCCTTGTTTTATTTCTAGTTACATATTTCGGCTCCGCTTTGCTCAGCGTACCCGAGGTCAAAAATAGGTTTCCCTGTGTTGTAAGTAGGGTTTTTACCGGGAGTCTTTCTGTGCAGTAAGAAGTCCAGACAAGCGCCTCTGTCCTAAATTTATTTGGGTTGTAAATTTAAGCACCATGTCAGTTTTTTTTTCTCGAACTGACCGCGCTATTGACCTAACAAGGTCTTAACAGCTTCACCGGACTACTAAGGCGAGCGTTTAAGGTAGGGCTGTTGATATTTTTAAAAATATCGGATTTTCGATATACGATATCGATATTTATAAAAATATCAATTTCGGGCTTCGATATATCAAAAAAAAATCGATATTTCGATATATATCGGCTTTATTAAAAAAAACTATTGTAAATCTACTTAAAATTAATTTACAGTTTTTAATCCAGTATATTTGTACAATTTATACCATAAATGTTTTGAAATGTTAAATTACAGTGCTAAGGGCCAATTGCACAATTGTTTTTCAAATCATATTGATAATGGCATCATTAATGTTTTATCTAAGATAATTATGTGTACCAATATTTTTCAGCCCATCGGACACCAAATTTTTTAAGTAGGGGTGGTTTACTGATGTGGCCGGTGTAATATCATTTCGATGTCTGCAGGTTCGAACCCCGTCGTAGGGCCCACCGAATTTCACAAGAAAAATTCAAGGAAGATGACGATTTTTCAGACACATCATCTTTAATGGACGATATAGATTGATAATTCATTATAATTTATTTTTATTTCCTTGTTTTATTTCTAGTTACATATGTTATTCCTTTATGTATGTCAGAGACAGTACTCCGATGTTCTGGTTTACAGCTGAAATCCTAATAACATCATGTTTATTACTATACGATAGCCTGCTTTTAAATTTTGAAAACATTGTGATCAAATCACGGTCGTAACCACAGAGTACGTTATATAAAGTCGTAACTAGGCCCCCCTAGCTATTGTGGGCCAATCCCCTATCTTGAAATCACAATGCCCTACCTTAAAAATACCAAAAACTAAGATAAATTATTATAATAAAATTGTTTGTTCATAGTTTGAGATGAAAAATATTGTAGGAATCTAAATTTTCTCGAACATACCAACCAGGCTATTTTCACTCCTCAGAATCGGATTTGTATGGAAAAGGCTCGTCTAGTTTTGGTTATCAAGCAACTTACTAGATGGCACTGTTATATTTTTTTTTGGCAAGTTTGATAAAATATGGTGGACGACAATTAATTTTGACATTTCAAACTGACAACTTTCAAATATTTATTTTCATTTTCCAAAGAGTATAATAAGTAATATAGTAATCATTCTCTTTGTTTACGTATCTGATACGAGAGTGCTCCCTTAAATTTTCTTGCCTCCTACAAACAATTTTATCTATGATCGGATCTACTTATATACATTGGCTCCTGCATATACGTACTTGGATTTAGATTTGCCTTACGATGAATATATTCATTACAAATAAAAATGACCAAAAACTTGAATACGATTTACGCAGTACCGCTGTATGCATACATACATAGCTATAAATGTACATTTATAACCAACAGATATTAGTTCGAAGGAGTATTATAGAGGCGCTGATTGGAAAGGATTTTCTCGAACTGACTACGCTATTGACCTAGCAAGGTCTTAACAGCTTCACCGGACTACAATTGGAAAGGACGAGTGCGACCTCTATTTATATAACGTACTCTGTGATACCTACCACAGTTTGTGACATTCGAGGGCAGATGATACATTTTTTACTTCTGAGCGGAACCGGAGTACTTGTAATCAATGCTGCCCTACCTCAAATTCGACTCTAGCTGCAACCCTGGATGAAACTATGGCGTATTTAAATATGTTCTGGTATAACTACGCTTAATTTGAAAAATGTCTCCAAATATTCATTTAGCAAAGAATCTTGTCAATACTTAAACAAATAGAAAAGATTAATTATAGTTAACATTGATTATATTTTCCTACTAAATAATTACGAAAACTAGTTTTGTAATCATTAGTTATTATTAAAATACTGATATATTGTTAAAGATACAATATAAAATATATACTTTCGTAAAAAAAAATATTTTTTACTTGGTACATGATACAAGGTCCTAAAAATGGTACACATGGATATTAGCATGACCTAGCCCTAGCATAATTTCACGTTGATTAAGATAATATATATTTTGAAATTTCAGTCCTGAGTTATTTATTTAACTATAATGTAAATTCATAGTATTTAACGAAAAATATGCACGGAAGAAATCTCTTTGTATCATGGTAATATGTAGTAGAGATGTGTAACACTGCGCTGCGCCGCGCAATTGCGCCAACTCAGTTTACTGCGCTGGATGTGTTAATTCACTTTTTCAAAATGAGTTGGCGCACAGCGCAGGACCGGGAAATTCGAATATCATTTTTATAAACAACAACTCTGTGAAATGTAAATGGAATTATACCCAGGTAATCTACTTTCTAGATTTCACCTTACTTCTTTTTCTTCTTCTTTAATTTATGGTGCCATGTGTAAGCAATACACAATTCCGCCAATGTTATGTAGATACAGAAGGTGCACTTTCTGTAGCAGATAGTGTCATAAACGAAGGAGACCGAATAAAAAATCAAATTCGAAAACGAAGATAATTAATTTGTCTTCAGACCGAGTTATTATATGTTTCCAACAAATATACATATAAGCAAACTTAGATACATCTTGATTAAGAAATATTCATTCTGATTAAAGTTTGATTTTGTTAATTTTAATAAATAACGACAAGACATGTAAAATTAAAGGGTTATTATTCACTAAAGCTAAGACACACGTAAGGATAGTAGGACGGGGAATATAAGGAGGGACATCAAAAAGGGAGAATCTGTTTTTTGAACAATTAAAGAGTATATGATCTGGGGAACCATCGTCTAGGCCGAAGTCGCAGAGAGAATGGTCCCTAATCATTAATTTAGATAGATGCACTGGTGTAAAAGTATGACCTAGACGAAGACGACAGATGATGGAAGTAACGGTCTTACTTAGATATGGGAATTTTAAAAATCGTGGTTCTTGGGAACTTCGTTTTGGAAAGAACCGTAAGTAAGATTTTGCCTTATATTTTCTGGAAAAATTCCAATCCTTTA
>MU160629.1:0-11586 GCA_015888305.1 Antheraea pernyi | reverse complement strand
AAAAAAAAAAATGCACGAAATGGCGAAGGATGATTAGGGTTATCTTGCGTTCCACAAATGCACTTGAAACTCATGGGGAAGGTGTATAAAACTATTGTAATTCATAGTCTACTGCTTGCATTTGAGTGCTGGAAAAACTGTACGTGACAGAGATGTGATTGTTAATATGTGTGGTGTAACTAGAATTTATAAAATAAAAATGTATCAGATAAAGTTTGAAAACATCATCAGTGACAGAGAAGTATAGGAATAATAGGTTCGCATGACACGGGCACGTGATAAAGAGTTATGAAAGACTTATAACTGGAATAGTTAAGTATAAAGGTGCAGATATATAAGAGTAGAGAAGACCGAAAAAGGTATGGATACAGTGTGTGAAAAGTAACATGGGTATAAAAGGTGTGAATTTTGAGATTATTTCTGACAGAGGAGAGTGGAAAAGGAAAACATATCGTATCGACTCAACCTAGGTGGGATAGGGGTAAGAAGATAATGATGTGTATAATAAATAATGTCGACCGCCGATATCCAAATTTTAATATCGATATATCGTCAAAAAAATATTACTAAAAAATATCGATATTTACTGTTATTATATAATTTTTTTGGCAAGTTTGATAACAAAATATGGTGGACGACAATTAATTTTGACATTTCAAACTGACAACTTTCAAATATTTATTTTCATTCTCTTTGTTTACGTATCCGATACGAAAGTGCTCCCTTAAATTTTCTTGCCTCTTACAAACAATTTTATCTATCACCGGATCTACTCATATATATTGGCTCCTGCTTATACGTACTTGGATTTAGATTGGTTCAAGTTTTTGGTCATTTTTATTTGTAATGAATATATTCATCGTAAGGCAATAAGGCCAATCTAAATCCAAGTACGTATAAGCAGGAGCCAATATATATGAGTAGATCCGGTGATAGATAAAATTGTTTGTAAGAGGCAAGAAAATTTAAGGGAGCACTTTCGTATCGGATACGTAAACAAAGAGAATGAAAATAAATATTTGAAAGTTGTCAGTTTGAAATGTCAAAATTAATTGTCGTCCACCATATTTTGTTATCAAACTTGCCAAAAAAATTATATTCGTCGTCGCGACTCTCGCGTCCCGCTCCTATTGAGGAGCGGCGGGGAGTCGCGCCTGTGCTGTATCGGGTGACGGTAAGCAGAGCTTCATGAGGAAGGCGATGCCCGCCTCTACCTCACTAGATCCGGGCTGCACTCCCTTTTTTTTAGCTGCTTTTTGGACCGCTTCGGTCAACTCGGCCTTCGCTAGCTCGAGGTCGGCTTCTTCTTCTGCACTCATTTGAGCGGGCTTCTTTTTTCGCGGCTGTTTAGCCGGGTTTCTTCGCGGAGGCGGGTCGTTTGCGGGAGCCATAAGGCTGCCCGCGGCCGACTCCTCGACCATCTGTGGGGCCGCGTTCGGGTCCGCCGTGCGCCTGGTGTCACCCGACCGGGCGACGGTCCCCGCTCGGCGGTTTCGTAGCTCCCGCTTGAACACGGGGCAGAGCGTCTTGTGGAGTAGTTTTTGCGTGGGATTTCTGGAGGGTTTAGTATTCCCTTCGACACTCGTTCGAGGGCTTTTTGGTCCTCGGGTAGCATGGCTTTCTTTTCCATAATCGCTTCTTGCACCCTCAAGGTGAGGGCACACCAGCGACTCATTGTTTCTGATAAGAGATTTTTCTCTATCAGCTGTGCAACGATGATGAGATCTTTCTCATATGCGTTGAGTGCTAGGGTCGCTTGCGTGGCGCTCGGCACGCGGGCGGCTGATTGGCTCGTCGCTTGAGTTACGCGCATGGGCCTTTGCTCGGCTTCCGGTGAAGCCGGTTGTGGTCGGTGTTCCACACAAGGTGGTCCGGTAGGGATAGCAGGGGTCTTCGATCGTGGGAGTTCGGTGTCAGTTTTCGTTGCCTTGGTTGTCGTTTGGCCCTTAGAAGGGCCTTTTTGCTGCGTGCCACTCGTGCTAGGTTGCATAGTGACACGGAGAATTCACACTTATACGCCGCGGTACAGCCCTGAGTGGCGCACGAAGCGCATCACCCGGCATTCACGTTAAGGGAATTCGCGTGATGTCGGCAGTTGCAATGATAGTTTGCAAATGTCGCAATCAGAGAGCGCGTTATGGACTCGTGTACTCGCGTCGGCGGCGTAGACGGTCCCCGTCTGAGCGACTCGACCGTCTCACCTTTTATAACATTCTGTTAAGTCACGAACGGCCGATAACTTTCGAGCAATGGCATCACAGGTCATTAGTAACACCCCCGATGTAGTCAACAGTACGGAAAGTGCTAACAGTATTGTACAACACTTACTACTATAAACTATTTTAAGTTATTCTGTTGTTGGTTTTTTTTTATATTCCAATCGTATCGTAATTTCTAATAATGGTGAAGTATTAAATATCAGAGACTATGAACAATGCGACGTGTTCTGCCGTTCACACATTTAGATTATTGCATAATGCTTGCATGTGCACACATTACGATAACGCCAGCCGAACATTGTCGTGGTGAGTAAGAATAACGGACAACGTCTAACCAAGGGGAAAATAATGATGTCTTCATTATTTTATTATTTATTGAGTAGTAGTAACGCACATTATTATTAGTATTATTAGTAATAATCAGCTGTTGCTACTACAGCTATTGCCATGTTAGAATCAAGCTACTGAAACGTCATGTCAGTTTTAAACGCGTCGGTTCTTTGATAATACAATATAATACGTAACGCTTGAATCTACCTTTAAATTAATATTGCGAGACCTGGTAGCAGCCAATCAGTTCCAGGCGGAAGTGCAAAGTTGCTTCCACTATATATTTACCATACATTTTGCCCTTCCATCCTCAATACCGATCTCACCTTGGTAATTAATCATAAAATAAATTAAACAATATTTAAATATCGCTTCGAACTAGCTGATTATCCACGATTGTGTTGTCTTATGCGCACTGCACCGCTTACCTACTTTTTCATATCACTACGTGTGTAATGTTAACAAAAATGTTTTTTTTTTCATTTATTTATTTACAAGGCACACATTACAGATAACAAGTAACTATGTTTACAATTACAATTTATAGTTTATTTTTTGACAGTTATATTATCCAAAATTACATGCATGCACATCTATGCTTAATAAATATAATCATACAATCTTATTAGAGCCTTTTTGGGCGCAGATGTCACCACTGAGTAGGTGTTAGACCGGCTATACCGTGACGGAGACCGGCTATACCGTGACGGGGACCAGTCGTCGGTACGTACGCTAGCGCCACTGTTTGCAGTGGCCGCCGTCTCTTGGGTAGGTGCCGGGTTCTGTATGGCGGGTTTCATGGTCAATGTCAGCTGAGATTTCAAGGGCACACCTGTTGCTGGTTGTTTACCTGCAACAGGTGTCCTTATCGGGGTCGTTGACTTCTCCGGAATTGACGTTCTGTGTGGTTTTTGCGGGGGCGGTCTGCTAGTACTTTTCGTACTGGTTTGCCTTTGCGGCAGGGGCGCAGGAGTTATATTTGTGCTTTTTGGGCTTTCGTGTGAGAGTGAGAGTTCGAGGTTTATTTGACAAAGTCGTTTGACTTCCTAACTCACATCAGCGTCCTCTCTGAGCCTCCTGGCGGCTCTTCCTAGGGGACTTGTGGAGTAGTTTTTGCGTGGGATTTCTGGAGGGTTTAATATTCCCTTCGACGCTCGTTCGAGGGCTTTTTGGTCCTCAGGTAGCATGGCTTTCTTATCCATGATCGCTTCTTGCACCCTTAAGGCGAGGGCACACCAGCGACTCATTGTTTCTGATAAGAGATTTTTCTCTATCAGCTGTGCGACGATGATGAGATCTTTCTCATATGCGTTGAGTGCTAGGGTCGCTTGCGTGGCGCTCGGCACGCGGGCGGCCGATTGGCTCGTCGCTTGAGTTACACGCATGGGCGTTTGCTCGGCTTCCGGTGAAGCCGGTTGTGGTCGGTGTTCCACACAAGGTGGTCCGGTAGGGATAGCAGGGGTCTTCGATCGTGGGAGTTCGGTGTCAGTTTTCGTTGCCTTGGTTGTCGTTTGGCCCTGGGCCTTTTTGCTGCGTGCCACTGGTGCTAGGTTGCATAGTGACGCGGAGAATTCACACTTATACGCCGCGGTACAGCCCTGAGTGGCGCACGAGGCGCATCACCCGGCATTCATGTTAAGGGAATTCGCGTGATGTCGGCAGTTGCAATGATAGTTTGCAAATGTCGCAATCAGAGAGCGCGTTATGGACTCGTGTACTCGCGTCGGCGGCGTAGACGGTCCCCAAACATACATACCTCAACAACTCTTATATGTATTTTGTATCGGAAGTGATGACGAGTATAGTGAAAAATCATTAACGTTTGAATTATACATCGATGTTTATCTTCATTAAATCGATTTATCACGCGCATCACTATGTGTACGTCAAAACTCAAAAATGCAAACTCCGCTAGGAGTAATATTTAATCTGTGATATAAAGAGTATAATAAGTATTATAGGAACTGTGATTACAAAAGTCTGTGATTACAAACAACAAACGATTCCGCCAAATCTTGTTTAGCTTCTAAAATAACTATAATGTCCAATAATTCAATGAACGAAGGTCCTAATATGCCTACAATAGGTGGTATTGGGCAAGGAGCTATACAATATGTAAACAATCCGATGCAAAGCCCACAATTGCAATCCTCGATCCAGAGTTCCCCATCACAGCACAGTCCCATGGGAACTCAATCGCAAGTTGCCACCAAAAGTAACACGAGTGGAGGGGGCGATCAAAGTGCACAGGTGAGAATAGAAATTATTTAGTGGGTGAGAATAACAAGTCTCAAAAGTTAGTTACAAACCGTCGAAACTACTAAAGCTATTTTCTGACTTCGTCTAGCATATTTTGTAATTTATCAGGTAATAAAATGTAATAAATGGATAATCTACTGTTTTTAATTACTTTTATTCACACTACCTACAAAAAAAACTTTCGATTGGCCTATTTTGAATGAAGTGAATAGCTGTTAGAAAAAAGTTTAAAAATGTGATTAGATCAATTTTTAGTTATATTATATGTATGTATTAATATATTGTGTTTAGTTAGTTCCGAAATGTACATATTAAATTCTCATAATAGAGGAGGTTTTTAGTGATACAGTTCACATCTTTCAATTTAATTCTCTTTGTTAAGTAGCCAAAAAACTTTATCATACTTAAGACAATTTCAATATTCAAAAAATTCTTTTAAATGATGTTTCAGCTACTAAGTCGTCCACGCCTACAAGAACTTGTTCGTGAAGTGGACCCTACAGTTCAGCTAGATGAAGAGGTAGAAGAAATGTTATTACAATTAGCAGATGACTTTATAGACACAACACTGAATGCCGCATGTTCTATTGCTAAACATAGACATGCCCCAAGTGTTGAATTAAGAGATGTACAGTTACATTTAGGTAAGCTATAAATTTTTCAACATCTAATAAATAGAAATCTTCAAATATTTGTATAAGTCATTGATTAATTCTGAATCCGAATTATTTTATGGGAATCTCGTTCAAGTCTTAATATATTTTTGAAGAGGTTGTCTCTTATATTGGTCTTTAATAAACTGAACATTTGTAATTCTTTATTGTCATTATGATTTTAATACAAAATAATTAACAGTTTTTTATGTAATAGTGTTACATTTTATAACGAAGTCCCAAAGCACATTACCAATTTGCCACTGAACATTAGTAATTCTTTATTGTCATTATGATTTTAATACAAAATAATTAACAGTTTTTTATGTAATAGTGTTACATTTTATAACAAAGTCCCAAAGCACATTACCAATTTGCCATATAGTAAGTTCAAGTATCACGTCAAACGGATCTTAATACGCAAAGGCATAGGGTAGATCAATATGTGAATGATGGTGATATGGTGAAATGAGGCCTCTGTCTGTGTAAAATGAATGTTACTGTATATGGCTATAAAAATATGTCATGTATAATAAAAAAATAAACCAGATCGAGTTTCTTGCCTGTTCTTCTCAGTGACTAGGTTGTTTTTTTAACCGGCGGTAGTTTTGACGATCATGGCCTAAGTTGAATAAAGAATTTTTTGGTTTTGAGTATTTTTTTTATTTTTTTTAACTTTATTTTTGGCAATCAATCTTTTAGATTATTACTGCCATTGTCAAGTAGTTAATATTATTTAAAGTTCTTCCATTCCATTTTGGCAACCAGTCTTCTAGTAGACCATCACTGCCATTGTCAAGTGAGTATCGATATTACAAGTTTCTTGATATAATTTCAATGAACTAACAAGATGGTGGTCAACTTGTTAGAACTTTCCATGGAATTTTTGTGGCATCTCAGAATTCATGGTCCGTGGTATTATTTTCCATTCACTTCACTTATGCACAATAAACAAACTATATTACATAAAACACCACCAATTTTACACAATATAGAGTCAAGTAACACAAAATTATGAATAAAAAATAAAATACACTACATGACAGACCGAGATCCCGCCAAAAAACCTTTTGAGTATTTAAGCAGTAGTATAGTTTGGATACCTAGCTCTTTCAGTTTATCATGTATTTAATGTAGATTTACTATTTTTTAAGATGCCTTAATCAAAATGTGTTTACAATAAGTACATGCATTTTCAGTCTTATCGAACTCCTAATTTCTGTTTCTCAAAACTTAGTGATTTTAGTTCTATTTAGAACTTTTTTTTTTTTTATTTAACACTTTATGGCATCCCATATTCTCCAGGGCATTGCCGCATGCCTCTGCGTACACTTTACAAATTTATGACGTATGAAGTATTTTCATACCTGTTACTAGAGCTAAGTTACCAATTTGCTTATTATAGAAGAGAATCGTAACTATAACAAGTTGGCCAAATATTGTTCTTCTATAAACATATCAAAATGTTTGGTTAAAAATATATTATTCATGAGCCATTCCCAATTTTTTAGTAGAGTTATCCTATCAATAAACATGCATAGGATTGTGTCCATCTTTGGTGGGTTCTAGATGTATGGACATCTGATATTGGCATCAGCATAGGTTTCCCAGCACAAAGAATGTGTGCCAGTTGGAGATTTTATGAATCTAATATTATATTAAGTAGTAGACACTGTATTTGTAAAGGACAAAATTATAACATTATTTCGCTTATTATACTCAAAATTTGTATTATTTCAGAAAGACAGTGGAACATGTGGATACCAGGTTTTGGTAATGAGGAAATTCGTCCATACAAGAGAGCAGCTGTTACTGAGGCTCATAGACAAAGAATGGCGCTTATACGGAAGACTATTAAAAAATACTAGTATTAATAATATAAATATAAAGTACATTGTGATAGGATTCAAAATTTATGTAAAATCTTAGTTAAGCTGTATAAAAGTTTTTGTGACTCCGTATGTAAGAGTTGATTAAAATGACCTTATAACATATATGTATTTTTCATTTGCTCTTAATAGGTTCATCGGAGGCAAACAAACAGATGGATCACCTGATGGCATGATCACCACCATCCGCAGACACTTGCAACACCAGGGGAGTCGCAAGTGTGTTGCCAGACTGTGTTAGAGGGGAGAGGAAGAGAACGGGGAAGGGGAGGGGAGGTGGGACTCCGGCGCTCTCACTATCCGAACGAAACGCAACAATGCAAGCACTGTTACTTGTCGGTTTTCTGTGAGAGCGTGGTACTACCCCGGGCGAGTCGGCCCATTCATGCTGAAACCAGTAATAACTTTCGCGTGGCTCTACCACCTACAAAAATGTACTACGTACTTCGTACGTCTTCTTTGTGTTGAAGTATTGTAAACAATTTATAGGTAACTAGCTGAACAGGACACGCGATCGTATGCTTCAGTTATTACATGGTATATTAAGACTGTGATATAGTATTTGGTATTATGGGGTAATGAGTCTGCCTAAACACTTGATACAGTAAAAAGCGAGGATACATTACTATGTATCCATTATGTATGTAAATATATAAACTGGAGATAAAAAAGAAATTCAAAATTGTTGCCATCTATGAGATACCTATAAGTTGGTCCTACAATTTTCTGTCAACAAGCTAATTTAAAGCGCCATCTGTTCGAGACTAATGAAACTTACAATAATCAACATTGACCATAATTTAATTAGTAATTAAAAATCTTGACGCCATTCAACGAAATATAAATTATCCTATCTCTCAAGTTTGACCACATCAACCTATCTCTCAAGTTGGACCAAATCAATACATATATACATACATATATATATACATACAAAGTCGTATGTCTGTCTGTACGCAATAAACTGAAAAACTACTGAACGGTTTTCATGAGGTTTTCACCAGTAGATAAAGTGATTCATGTGGAAGGTTTAGGTATATAATTTGTCAAGGTTTTGTGTAAATAGGTTGAAATATATCGGGAAATGTCGGAAAAGCCGCCTGGAAGTTTTCAAGTTTTGAGAATAATAAAAATACATGGTGGGATGTTTTTATTTTATAGATCTATAAGGAAGCGTGTGATGGCATACATCTTTCTTTTAAGGATAGCCCGCTATATCTTCTAAAAAAATGGGGTCATATACTTCGAAAGTTATTTAGACGGATACAGTATTAATACTTATCAACGTAAATACTTAATAGTTGCATTAAGCATTTCATGCACATTATTACCTTTATATACATCTTCTCTCCATGTCTAGGGTCATATACTTCGAAAGTTATTTAGACGGATACAGTATTAATACTTATCAACGTAAATACGTGCGTATTACAGTGGATTCGAGAATGATTTAAATTCACAATACCGGGTGGTAGGTGGCGCTGCGATCTGATTATAGGATTTTATATTATATCAGGGTGGGGCAACGTCCTACGGGCCCAGTAGTTATACATAAATGCCAACTTTCAATGAAGATTGTTTGAGTAGTTTCGGACTTAATTGTAGACAGACATCACTGGATTTTTATATATATAAGAATATATGTTGCTGATCTAAAATTTTAATTATAATAATAAGCACAGTTCTGGAGTTTCAATAAGTAATTCCAAATATTTCTGCTGAGGACGCGAACTAAAAAAAACCCATTTTCATAATTTTTCAATACGAATTACAACAAAACTATTGAACTTTGGTAAACATAATATAAGATAGTTAAGTAGAGATACATTAAACCTTTACCAATGATATAGAGATGACCGTTTCTTAAAATTAATAGGTTTCCATTAAAGAAAAACAATTCTGCGTAGCCCCCTCGCGCAATTCAAGTTATCTTCACCATGTTTGAGAAAAAAATATTTAGTTTTAAATAAAGTTTCGCCATTTTATCTAACTTACGTGGATCTTAACTGGTATGGAATGAGATTTAATTTAGTCCTTTGTTTATTCGATTTAGAAAACAATGTTAAACAAGAATTCAGTCCACGCTCGGGCGCCGCGCCTCGGTGAGTGGATGTCTACTTTATACTTGATTTTTGTAGACAAATATATCGCTGTACGTATGCGTAGGTACACACTTCATAACCACTTTTTTTATAGTTTTAAAAGGCACTGTAATCAGGTTGTAATCTTGAAAAATAAATCTTGAATGCCTTTTATTAATTTCTTCATAGTTATTAGCTTAGTTCTTTTTTACGTTTTCACTATAAATGAACTTCAGAGACGGCTATTGAACTCGTTAACGGGTAAAAATAGATGTCGTGTTTGGACTCGTTTTGTTACCAGTAACTGGAGCTTACCACAGGGGTGAACAAAACGACCCATCTCCTTATTGCACAGGTCCGGCGGACGAAGGGGGGCAGCCGGTGTGTACCCGGTCTGTCCCTCTATAGGTAGGAGCCCGGCGGTCACCTTCCGCCGGGCGGACCGTGGGGGCGGCTCTACAAGGTTGATTAGCTTGAACGATCCCTTGCCGCCCCCACAAAACGGTCTGTCGGTACACCGTGGGGTTTTAGTCCGTGCGACTCGGACATAACCCACCCTCTCCCCCGGGAGGGTGGCGTATCCATAAGGGATTTCCCCACGTTAAAAAAAAAAAAAAAAGGGGTGAACAAAATTATCTGATGCTGGATTTCAGAAACTGCTATGGAACTACTTGACGGGTAGAAATGGATATGTGTTTGTATTATTTTGTTAGTAGTAACGATAGCTACTATCTATACTAAAAATCTGTTATCACGTTACTGCTATTCACTGGTCCTTTAAAAAATTAAATCCTCATCTGATACTATGAGAAAAACCTTTGATGTTTCCAGCTACTATCAATATGAAAATTCAATTATTACGATACAGCTTCACCTGGTCTTTAACTATTATCCATACCTATACTGAGATTTAGTTATAATAAATACTGTCTTCACCTAACTTAAAAAAAATTAAACCTTGTTCCTACCCTGGGAGATTAAAATCCTAAGCACGATTTTGATGTTTCTATTATAGTTATTATCTAAAATATGATCCAGTCATTTTTTAAACCTAATTACCACACATACCTCAATTATAATCTAACCTTACTAACCCACACATAACTGTTGTATTGATATATATTTGAATAGAGAAGTAGTTGTCATGTCAACATAGTTGTTTAGTCAGTTGATGTCTCAACAATAATGTATAAAAATACAATATTATTTCTAAATATAACATTGGCGACGAGGATGGGATTATTTTTAAGGTAACCTAACTACTCCATACGCCATCTTTTTGTAACCTAAGTACCACCTACATATCATTCTTATTTTTAACCTAACCTAACTACCCCACACATCATTTTTTTGTACCCTAACCTACCTACCACATACATATCATTTTTGATTTTAACCTAACCTTACTACCCCACACATCATTTTTTACTAACCTAACTACCACACACGTATCATTTTTATTTTTAACTTATCCTTACCACTTCACAAATCATTTTTTATATCCTAACCTACCTACCACATACATATCATTTTTAATTTTAACCTAACCTTACTACCCCACAAATCATTATTTTTGTAACCTAACTACCACACACGTATCATTTTTATTTTTAGCTTATCCTTACTACTTCACAAATCATTTTGTATAACCTAACCTAACTACCACACACATCATTCTTAACCTAACCTTACTACTCTACACATCACTTTGCTTGTAACCTAATCTAACTACCACACAAAATTCAATTTCAAAATCCTAAAAATGTTCAAGTTCTAATATTTTCTTACTTTCTAAGATATTGTGGAAATTCAAATTGTTACCTGCAAGTATATATGTTTGTACGACGAACCTCACAGAATTTTGCTTAGTTACAAAATAAGTCTGCTAGATTTTTTAATTTTTTTTTTTTTAATTATTAAAGGAAAAAATAAAAGTGATACCAATATATACAATTGAGCCGCGTTAGCACAATTTTGACATTTGAAAGTGGGGTGCTGGTCAAATTTTGAAAACGCTATAGCCTTTTTCACTTTGAAGATACAAACGAAGCACTATCGAAGGCGTCTAGTTTACTTTGCACAATTTTCCTAATTATCATTCATCGCTGTGCACGAGTAGTATTGTGACTCGATGCCAAAACTCGAAGTGTTTAAA